>QGSO01000938.1:39827-62017 GCA_011037825.1 Carya cathayensis | reverse complement strand
AAAGTACGGTCCATAAAGTGAAAAATCACTTTTTATATGAGCGGCAAAAAGCTTCCACTCGAGCGAAGTTGTAAATTCTGCAACATGAAATATTTCAAGTCATCATGGACCTGTGTTGGAGTTAAAGGAGCAAGTTTGATTTTTTTCCATCCTTTACAAAACTGTACATGTTCCTGACCCATCATGGATCGCCCTCTATCACACTGCCATCGGCCTCCCCAACAAAATATGACCACAATGCATAGGCACTACATCACAAAGGACCTCATCCTTGTACTTCCTAATTGAAAAAGAACTAAGCACTTGCTTATTTACCCTAACCTCCCCACAATCATTCAACCACTGCAACTTGTATGGTCTAGGGTGTTTCAAGGTAGGTAAATTCAGTTTCTCAACTAAAGTAGTGCTAACCACATTAAGTACAACTTCCTCCATCAATGATCATACTACATACCTTGTTGTTGATGTGGCATCTAGTGTGAAAAATGTTCTCTCTTTGCTGCTCTATATCATCCATCTTAAATTCTGATATTGGAAGCACGCCTAACAACAAGAGACTCGCCATACTCTTCATTCTTATCGTACCCATTCTTAATACTAGGCTCACGTCTCCTCCTATCTCTCCCACTTTGCAAATCTCTAATCAATGCACCTTGTTGTTCCATCTTATCCCTCACTTTCCCCAACTTCAAATTTAACTCTTTCAAACTTTTGTTGCATGGACTGCAATAGAAAAAATAATTGTCTGCTACCCCCATCGATGTTAAGTCCCTATTATGAGACATAGTACATGCTGCACAAAAAAGAATGTTAGTGGAAAAAAAGGACCTCAACGCTCCCTTACGTTGTTTACACTCGAATAATGGCACTCCACTCGTGTATCACACTCTTAATTGGCTTTTTCCCGATAATGATCTCACACTCTCCTGCCTTTTCCTCAAGAGTTTTCCCACTCAAGTTCTTTAAGAACTAATTGAACTCAATCAAGACAATACAACCTTAGTTTTATCCCAACTAGTAATTAGGTCCAAGAAACAAGAACAAGAGAAAACACGGAAGGAATAAAATGACCCGAGACTCAAGGAATTTATACGCTGGAAAGAGTAATTACGAAACAAGGAACCAACTAAAAGTGTATTCAGCCCCTTTAAAGATAAGGCTCAATCAATGACAAAGCACTCAATTTTCATATGGCAAAGTATTTCATACCCAAAATCCTTTCTCTCCTTTTTTTTTTTTAATTGTATGCGATTTTCTTTTCGTCTTTCTCCTTTCTTTTCTCTTTTACTACTTTTCAATCAATTCAACACAAACAAAATATTTAATTGTTAATCAAACAATTGAATTCAACCACATAAAAAATTGACAAGGAAATGAAAGATCAAAGACACGAGCACAGATGTAGAAACCCCAGAAATTCTCAACCTCTAGATGGGATTGCGCCTCAACAAGAATTAGCCCTGTTTAACATGACAAAGATTTCTGGCAGCCCTAGAAACGAATTTCTGCTTTTTTTTTTTTTTTTGCAACCTAGAACATGAAGCCCTAGAATATAGATGACAATAAATAAAAGATAGAATTCACCTGATTGGAAACCTTGCTCTGATACCAAATGATGTGAACCCCAATCGATTTCACTTTGAGACCCAACAACAATACTGGAAAAACAACCCAAGAAAGCGAAACTCAGAGTACTATGGATGGAGAATCTAGACCCGTTGAGAACCCGTTCTCAAGAACCTAGATTATATTAAAATCTAGACCCTTGAAGAATCCGCTCTCAAGAAACCCAAATTACAAAGGAGGAACGCCTACAAAGGTTTGTATTTACCTTTGATAAGTTCAAAAGTTCAAGAAGAACAAGAGGAGATAACTCAAACTCTCAAATAAATTCCATCTATTCTGCCTCTCAAGTGAGGCTATAAGTTGTTTAAATAGACAACTCCCAAAAACCCTAATGAAAGCGCCTCGGGTACTGTAGCGTGAACAGTGTCGTACGCCGCGCTACAGTAACTTCTAAACCCTAGTGAAATAATAAGTTTCCAAATAAACCCTTGGCCAAAATACAAGGCCTTCCCAAAGAAAACCCTAGTCCATTAGAAATAAGACATATGTGAGCCAAGCATCCTCAAGCCCAATTATTCTAGATTAATTCCTATGACTAATAAAATAAGCCATTTTAATGAAATAAATAAGTCCATGGCCTTCAATAATAATAGGCCCAAGTCGTGTCTTCCATAGCTTAGATCAAGTGGATCAAAACTGGTTCTCCTTCTTTCAAGCCCATCATGAGTGTTGGGCTCTTGCTAGCTTCATCCCAATTGGATTGCACCAATTCTTGCATTGCTCCCTTAATCTTCATGGCTCTTAATCTTGTAATTGATCCTTAAGACTTGGTCCTCCTTGGGGCCCATCAAGTACTCAAATTTGACGAACAGTAGAGCCTCGGGAATCCAGTGCACAAATCCGGTATTTTAATTATTTTTAATTCATTAGATAACTCAATTAGGAATTCAATTCCCCAAATTCCCAATCGAAAGGTATAGATTTATAAACCAAAATTAAACCAAATGTAACCCTTTGAAAAATCATTCACCACTTTTAAAATATGTAAATTACTATCCCTATTGAGAAAATCCAACGACGACAATATACTCAGGGAACGATATTGCAACAAAGAACTAAATCAATATAGATAAATAATTGATCCAAACATAATCAACAAACTGATGGGCCCCAAGGCGGACCAAGTCTCAAGGATCAATTATAAGAATAAGAGCCACGAAGATCAAGGGAGCAATGCAAGAATTGGTGCAATCCAATTGGGATGAAGCTAGCAAGAGCCCAACACTCATGATGGGCTTGAAAGAAGGAGAATCAATTTGGATCCACTTGATCAAAGCTATGGAAGACACGACTTGGGCCTTTTGTTATTGAAGTCCATAGATTTATTTAGTTAATTAAAAGGGCTTATTTTAATAGTCATAGGAATTAATCTAGAATAATTGGGCTTGGGGGATGTCCAGCCCACACGTCTTATTTCTATTGAACTAGGGTTTTTGTGAAGGCCTTGTATTTTGGCCAAGGGCTTATTTGGCAAGTTATTATTATACAAACTAGGGTTTTAGAAGTTACTGTAGCACGGCGTACGACACTGTTCACGCTACAGTACCCGAGGCACTTTCATTAGGGTTTTTGGGGGTTGTCTATTTAAACAACTTATAGCCTCATTTGAGAGGCAGAATAGATGGAATTTATTTGAGAGTTTGAGTTATCTCCTCTTGTTCTTCTTGAACTTTTGAACTTATCAAAGGTAAATCAAAACCTTTGTGGCGTTCCTCCTTTGTAATCTGGGTTCTTGAGACGGGTTCTTCAATGGGTCTAGATTTTAATATAATCTAGGTTCTTGAAACGGGTTCTCAACGGGTCTAGATTCTCCATCCATAGACTTGAGTTTCGCTTTCTTGGGTTGGTTTTCCAATATTGTTGTTGGTTCTCAAAGTGAGTCGATTGGGGTTCACATCATTTGGTATCAGAGCAAGGTTTCCAATCAGGTCTGATTCTATCTTTTATTTATTGTATCATAAATTCTAGGGCTTCAATGTTCTAGGATTGCAAAAAAAAAAAAAATACAGAAATTCGTTTTTCTAGGGCTGCCAAAAATTTGCACCACCTAGGGTTTGAAATTTCTAGGGTTTCATTCCCTTCTATTTCCTTGTGAATTTTTTATGTGTTTGAATTCAATTGTTTGATTACCACAATTAAATATTTCTGTTTGTGGTTGAATTGTTGAGAAAAGTAGATAAAAGAAAGGAAAAGAAAGGAAAGGGAAAGAAAAGAAAAGAAAATTCGAAAATACAATTCAAAAAAAAAAAAGGAGAGAAAGATTTTGGGTATGAAATATTTTGCCATATGAAAATTGAGTGCTTTGTTATTGATTGAGCCTTATCTTTAAAGGGACTGAATACAACTTTTTAGTTTGTACCTTGTTTCGTAATTACTCTTTCCAGCGTATAAATTCCTTGAGTCTCGGGTCATTTTATTCCTTTCGTGTTTTTTCTTGTTCTTGTTTCTTGGACCTAATTACTAGTTGGAACATAACAAGGTTGCATTGGCTTGATTGAGTTCAATTAGTTCTTAAAGAACTTGAGTGGGAAAACTCTTGAGGTAAAAGGCAAGAGAGTGTGAGAACATTATTGGGAAAAAGCCAATTAAGAGTGTGATACACGAGTGGAGTGTCATTATTCGAGTGTAAACACGTAAGGGAGCGTGTGAGATCATTTTTTCACTAATATTCTTTTTTGTGCAGCATGTACTACGTCTCATAATAGTGACTTAACACTGATGGGGGTGGCAGATAATTCATTCTTTTTGTTGCAATCCATGCAACAAAAGTTTGAAAGGTTAAATTTGAAGTTGGGGAAAGTGAGGGATAAGATGGAACAACAATGTGCATTGATTAGAGATTTGCAAAGTGGGAGAGATAGGAGGAGACGTGAGCCTAGTATTAAGAATGGGTACGATAAGAATGAAGAGTATGGCGAGTCTCTTGTTGTTAGGCATGCTTTTTATATAGAATTTAAGATGGATGATTTAGAGCAGCAAAGAGAGAACATTTTTCACACTAGATGCCACATCAACAACAAGGCATGTACTATGTCATTGATGGAGGAAGTTGTACTAAATGTGGTTAGCACTACTTTAGTTGAGAAATTGAATTTACCTACCTTGAAACACCCTAGACCATACAAGTTGCAGTGGTTGAATGATTGTGGGGAGATTAGGGTAAATAAGCTAGTGCTAGTATCTTTTTCAATTAGGAGGTACAAGGATGAGGTCCATTGTGATGTAGTGCCTATGCATTGTGGTCATATTCTGTTGGGTAGGCCGTGGCAGTGTGATAGGAGAGCGATCTATGATGGGTTTAGGAACATGTATAGTTTTGAAAAGGATGGAAAAACAATCAAACTTGCTCCTTTAACTCCAACACAGGTCCATGAGGACCAACTGAAGTTAAAAAGTGAGGTTGAGCGAAAAAGAAAGAGTGGAAATGATGGGCCCCAAGGCGGACCAAGTCTTAAGGATCAATTACAAAATTAAGAGCCACGAAGATCAAGGGAGCAATGCAAGAATTGGTGCAATCCAATTGGGATGAAGCTAGCAAGAGCCCAACACTCATAATGGGCTTGAAAGAAAGAGAACCAGTTTTGATTCACTTGATCTAATGATGCGAACCCCAATCGACTCGCTTTGAGACCCAACAACAATATTGGAAAGACAACCCAGGAAAGCCAAACTCCAGTCTATGGATGGAGAATTTAGACCCGTTGGGAACTCGTTTCAAGAACCTAGATTATAGTAAAATCTAGACCCGTTGAAATCCCGTCTCAAGAACCCAAATTACAAGGAGGAACGCCACAAAGGTTGTGATTTACCTTAGATAAGTTTAAGAGTTGAATTAAGAACAAAAGGAGAAAACTCACTCACAATTAAAATTCAGAATAATAGTCTAAACCTTGGAGAGGCTGGTTACATCATTTAAATACCCTCCCCAAAACATGATAAAACCCTAGACTAAAATTTGAGACCCTACTCTCAAAAATGCCCTACAGTACTTCTAAACCCTAGTTTAAAATAAAATAATATCTTTCCAAATAAACCCCTGGCCAAAATACAAGGCCTTTCCAAAAACCCTGGTTCACTAGAAATAAGATATGTGGGCAAAGCATCCTCAATCCCTCTTATTCTAAACTAATAATAGAAATACTTTTTAACAAATTGAAAGCCTTAATATCTAAAAGCCCTATCTCTAAGTGAAGTCTTCCATAGCTTGGATCAGGTGGATCAAAGCTAGTTCTCATTCTTTCAAGCCCATCATGAGTGTTGGACTCATGCCAGCTTCATCTGCACCAATTTTTGCATTGCTCCCTTGGTCTTCGTGGCTCTTAATCTTGCAATTGATCCTTAAGACTTGGTCCACCTTGGGGCCCATCATTCCCCCTCTCCTCAAAAGTATTCGACCTCGAATCTCCACCTGGATCAAACGGAAGTAGATCAGTAACATTGAAAATAGCAAACACATGATACTTACCTGGAAGATCTACTAGATATGAAGTATCATTAATTTTATCAAAAATTTGGAAATGTCCATCCAAGTTATTTCTGTCATCAATAGGTAAATGCATTAAATCAAAATGTATAAATGGATTAAAACCAAAAGCACATTCAAAAGATGAATGAGAAAAAATAGTAGTATGCATAGTCTTCTTATATGCAAACTCTAATAATGACAAATGATACCCTCGTAAACGTTCACACAACAATTCAATGAATGGAAAATGATACTCCCGCAAAAGTTCATGAAACACATCTAAAGTTTTCTTTACAGCAAAATGATCACTCCAATTATACGTGATCTCAATGAATGGCAAATAATATTCCCACAAACGTTCATATGACACGTCGATGAATGGCAAATGATATTGCCACGAACGTTCATACATCATGTTAATGAATGACAAATGATATTCCCGCAAATTTTCAAGTAATGAGTCAATGAATGGCAAATGATACTCCCACAAACGATTATGCAACACATCTAAAATCTTTTTTACACCAAAATGATCACTCCAATTATATGCGACCTCAATGAATGGTAAACCGTACTCCCTAAAGTGTTCATGTAATATGCCTAAAATATTCTTTATACCAAAGTGACCCAACAAACCACATCCAGGCACAAGCAACTCACCCATAAAACTAGTAGGCACACAAAGTTTATTCTCTCCAAATAAATACCAATCTAGTCTATAGTACTTACCAAACGATGTTTTCTCGCGTACTCCATACACTTTGGCAAAGTCATTATCATTAGGATGCAATTTCTTGTCATATTCAAATCTCAATAACTTTGAATCTAAAATAACGATACGATCATACCTTCTTGCTAATGCACAAGCCACAAAAGTTTCCTTACCATGTGTGTACTTGATTACAAGAGGAAAAATCCCAATACATTCCTCCCATTTGGCATAAATTCTAGTCAACTTACCTTGTCCTTTCAAGTGTATCAAGGACTCATGTTCTTGAAAGAAAGGTCGGGTAGGGATTATCGCACCTGGCACAAAATCAATGTATTGCTCTATTTCTCTAATAGGTGGCAATCCACTAAACACACTGCTAGGAATAACAACCTTATATCCCTGCAACAAATAAACAACAATACTAGGTAAAGGTACGTCAATGTTAGTATTAAAACTTGCCTTAGCATAAAAACTCAATTCTCTCTTTGTTTTTCTTTCACTTTCTTCACTCTCCTCTTTCTTTTCACTCTCTTTTTTTCTTGAGGTTTCAACCTCACCCCTCATTTCTTTCAATCTCTTTTTGCTTTCCACTCTCTTTTCTTTCACTCTCTTTTTCGACATCTTTTTTTGAACTCTCAGCCTCACAATTGTTTTTCAACTCATTCTCTCTTTTTCTTGAGGTTTCAGCCTCACACTCATTTTTTTTCTCTCCCATTTTTCTCTCTCTCTCATTTTTGGTCTCATTATTTTTTTCTTCCTCAATCTCATTCTCACTCTTTCTTTTCTGATCAATCTCACTTTCTCTCTTTCTTTTTTGATCAACCTCACTTTTCAACTTCAGTTGGTCCTCATGGACCTGTGTTGGAGTTAAAGGAGCAAGTTTGATTGTTTTTCCATCCTTTTCAAAACTGTACATGTTCCTGAACCCATCATAGATCGCTCTCCTATCACACTGCCACGGCCTCCCCAACAAAATATGACCACAATGCATAGGCACTACATCACAAAGGACCTCATCCTTGTACTTCCTAATTGAAAAAGATACTAGCACTTGCTTATTTACCCTAACCTCCCCACAATCATTCAACCACTACAACTTGTATGGTCTAGGGTGTTTCAAGTTAGGTAAATTCAATTTCTCAACTAAAGTAGTGCTAACCACATTAGTACAACTCCCTCCATCAATGATCATACTGCATACCTTGCTATTGATGTGGCATCTAGTATGGAAAATGTTCTCTCTTTGCTGCTCTATATCATCCATCTTAATTTCTGTATTGGGAGCACGCCTAACAACAAGTGACTCGCCATACTCTCCATTCTTATCGTACCCATTCTCAATATTAGGCTCACGTCTCCTCCTATCTCTCACACTTCGTAGATTTTTAATCACTACACCTTGTTGATCCATCCTATCCCTCATTTCTCCCAACTTCAAATTTAACCTTTCAAACTTTTGTTGCAAGGATTGCAACACAAAAAATGAGTTATCTACCATCTCCTTTGGTGATGAGTCATTTTTGTGAGACATCATATGCTCCGCACAAAAAAAAAATGTCAGAGGAAAAAAGACCTGACATGCTCCCTTACGTGTTTACACCCAAATAATGGCACTTCACTCGTGTTTCACTCTTATTGGCTTCTTCCCGATAATGATCTCACACTCTCTTGCCTTTTATCTCAAGAGTTTTCCCACTCAAGTTCTTTAAGAACTAATTGAACTCAATGAAGACAATACAACCTTGTTTTGCTCCAACTAGTAATTAGGTCCAAGAAACAAGAACAAGAGAAAACACGGAAGGACTAATTTGACCCGAGACTCAAGGAATTTATATGCTGGAAAGTGTAATTATGAAACAATTTACCAACTAGAAAGATATATTCAACCCGTTTGAAGATAAGGCTTAATCAATGACAAAGCACTCAATTTCAAATGGCAAAGTATTTCATCCCAAAATCCTTCTCTCCTTTCTTTATTTTTTTTTTGAATTTTTTTTTTTCGAATTTTCTTTTCTTTTCCTTTCTTTTCTTTTCTTTTCTTTTCCTTTCTTTTCTTTTCTTTTCCTTTCCTTCCTTTTCTTTTCTTTTTTTTCTCTTCTTTTCTCAACAATTCAACCACAAACAGAAATACAAACCCTAGAAGGGAATGAAACCCTAGAAATTACAAACCCTAGATGGTGCAAACTTTTGGCAGCCCTCAAACAAGCAATTTAGCCACCCTATGATGATGAACATGAAACCCAAATGATAGAATAAATTGGCAGCCCTAGGAAAAACGAATTTCTTCAACTTTTTTTTTTTTTTTCAATCCTACAACAATGAAGCCCTAGAATTAACAATATGATTAGAAAAAAGATAGAATCAGACCTGATTGGAAACTTGGCTCTGATACCAAATGATGTGAACCCCAATCGACTTGCTTTGAGACCCAACAACAATATTGGAAAAACAACCCAGGAAAGCCAAACTTAAGTCTATGGATGGAGAATTTAGACCCGTTGGGAACTCGTTTCAAGAACCTAAATTATATTAAAATCTAGACCCATTGAAATCCTGTCTCAAGAACCCAAATTACAAGGAGGAACGCCACAAAGGTTGTGATTTACCTTTGATAAGTTCAAGAGTTCAATTAAGAACAAGAGGAGAAAACTCACTCACAATTAAAATTCAGAATAATAGTCTAATCCTTGGAGTGGCTGGTTACATCCTTTAAATACCTTCCCCAAAACATAATAAAACCCTAGACTAAAATTTGAGACCCTTTCTCTCAAAAATGCCCTTTAGTGAACAGTAGAGGCGCAGACTGTAGCATGAACAGTGTCATGCTACAGTACTTCTAAACCCTAGTTCAAATAAAATAATATCTTTCCAAATAAGCCCTTGGCCAAAATACAAGGTCTTCCCAAAAACCCTAGTTCAATAGAAATAAGATGTGTGGGCTGGACATCCCTAAAGCCCAATTATTCTAAATTAATTCCTATGACTAATAAAATAAGCCATTTTAATGAAATAAATAAGTCCATGGCCTTAAATAAATAATAGGCCCAAGTCGTCTCTTCCATAGCTTAGATCAAGTGGATCAAAACTGGTTCTCCTTCTTTCAAGCCCATCATGAGTGTTGGGCTCTTGCTAGCTTCATCCCAATTGGATTGCACCAATTCTTGCATTGCTCATTTGATCTTCGTGGCTCTTAATCTTGTAATTGATCCTTAAGACTTGGTCCACCTTGGGGCCCATCACTACTAGTCTTATGCATAAGTATATATGTGGTTTGTTGGGTCATTTTGATGTAAACAATGCCGCGCATAAGACTTGTAGTGATGGGCCCCAAGGTGGACCAAGTCTTAAGGATTAATTACAAAATGAAGAGCCACGATAAGGAAGCAATGCAAGAATTGGTGCAATCCAATTGGGATGAAGCTAGCAAGAGCCCAACTGATGTGAACCCCAATCGATTTGCTTTGAGACCCAACAACAATACTGGAAAAACAACCCCAAGAAAGCCAAACTCAGATCTATGGATGGAGAATTTAGACCCGATGAGAACCCGTTCCAAGAACCTAGATTATATTAAAATCTAGACCCGTTGAAAATCCGTCTCAAGAACCCAAATTACAAAAGAGGAACGCCACAAAGGTTTTGATTTACCTTTGATAAGTTCAAAAGTTCAAGAAGAACAAGAGGAGATAACTCAAACTCTCAAAGAAATTCCATCTATTCTGCCTCTCAAATGAGGCTATAAGTTGTTTAAATAGACAACCCCCAAAAACCCTAATGAAAGTGCCTCGGGTACTGTAGCGTGAACAGTGTCGTACGCCGCGCGCGCTACAGTAACTTCTAAAACCCTAGTTTGTATAATAATAACTTGCCAAATAAGCCCTTGGCTTACAAGGCCTTCACAAAAACTCTAGTTCAATAGAAATAAGACGTGTGGGCTGGACATCCCCCAAGCCCAAATATTCTAGATTAATTCCTATGACTATTAAAATAAGCCCTTTTAATTAAATTAATAAATCTATGGACTTCAATAACAAAAGGCCCAAGTCGTGTCTTCCATAGCATTGATCAAGTGGATCCAAATTGATTCTCCTTCTTTCAAGCCCATCATGAGTGTTGGGCTCTTGCTAGCTTCATCCCAATTGGATTGCACCAATTCTTGCATTGCTCCCTTGATCTTCGTGGCTCTTATTCTTATAATTGATCCTTGAGACTTGGTCCGCCTTGGGGCCCATCATTCCCCCTCTCCTCAAAAGGATTCGACCTCGAATCTCCACCTGGATCAAAGGGAAAAATATCAGTAACATTGAAAATAGCAAACACATGATACATACCTGGAAAATCCACTAGATATGAAGTATCATTAATTTGGAAATGTCCATCCAAGTTTCTTCTGTCATCAATAGGTAAAGGCATTAAATCAAAATGAATAAGTGGAATAAAGCCAAAAACAACTTCAAAAGATGAATGAGAAATAGTAGTATGCATGGTCTTATTATATGCAAACTCTAATAATGACAAATGATATCCTCGCAAATGTTCATGCAAGAATTCAGTGAATGGAAAATGATACTCCCACAAACGTTCATGAAACACATCTAAAGTCTTCCTTACACCAAAATGACCACTCCAACTATATGCGACCTCAATGAATGGCAAACCATACTCCCAAAAGTATTCATGCAATACGTCTAAACTCTTCTTAACACCAAAGGGACCATTCCAACTAAATGCAAACTCAATAAATGGCAAGTAATACGCCCACCAATGGTCATGCAACACGTCTAAAGTTATCTTTACACCAAAATTTCCCAACAAAGCACATTCATGTGCTACAAGCACAAGCAACTCACGCATAGAACTATTAGGCACAAAAAGTCTATCATCTCTAAACAAGTGCCAATCTAATTTATAGAACTTACCAAATGATGCTTTCTCACATACTCTATACACACTAGCCAAGCCATCATCATTAACATACAATTTCTTATCATATTCAAGTCTCAATAATTTTGTATCTAAAATGATGACAAGGACATACCTTCTTGCTAAAGCATCAAACACAAAATTTTTCTTACCGTGTGTGTACTGAAGAATTACATGAGGAAATGTCTCAATGAGTTGAACCCACTTGGCATGCATTCTATCCAACTTAACTTGTCCCTTCAAGTGCGTCAAGGACTTGTGCTCTTCAAACAAAGGTTGGCCAAGGATTGTCGCACCTGGCACAAGATCAATGTATTGCTCTATCTTTCTAATAGGTGGCAATCCATTAAACATACTGCTAGGAATCATGACCTCATATCCCTGCAACAAAGAGATAACAATGCTAGGCAAAGATTTGTTAAGTTCGTTGGTATTAAAATTTGCTTTAGCATAAAAACTCACTTCTCCCTTTGCTTTTCTCTCACTTTCTTCACTCTCGCTTTTCTTTTCAATCTCATTTTTCGTTTCACTCTCTATTCTTCTTTCACTGTCTTTTTCCTTTTCACTCTCTTTTTCTCTTTCACTCTTTTTTTCCTTTTCACTCTCTTTTCTTTCACTCCCTTTTTCAACATCTTTTTTTGAACTCTCGACCTCACAATTGTTTTTCAACTCATTCTCTCTTTTTCTAGAGGTTTCACAATTTCTTTCTTCCTCAATCTCTCTCTCACTCTTTCTTTTTCGTTCAACCTCACTTTTACTCTCTCTTTTATCATCAATCTCACTTTTTACTTTCAGTTGGTCCCCATGGACCTGTGTTGGAGTTAAAGGAGCAAGTTTGATTATTTTTCCATCCCTTTCAAAATTGTACATGTTCCTGAACCCATCATAAATCATTCTCTTATCACACTGCCATGGCCTGCCCAACAAAATATGACCAGCATGCATAGGCACTACATCACAAAGCACCACATCTTTGTACTTCCTAATTGAAAAAGATACAAGCACTTGCTTATTTACCCTAACCTCCCCACAATCACTCAACCACCGCAACTTGTATGGTCTAGGGCGTTTCAAGGTAGGTAAATTCAATTTCTCAACTAAAGTAGTGCTAGCCACATTAGTACAACTTCCCCCGTCAATGATCATACTACATACCTTGTTGTTGATGTGGCATCTAGTATGAAAAATGTTCTCTCTCTGCAGCTCTGTATCATCCATCTTACTTTGTGTATTGAGAGCACGCTTGACAGCAAGAGACTCTCCATACTCCTCATCCTTACACTGATGTTTAATACTAGGCTCACGTCTCCTATCTGTCCCACTTTGTAGATTTCTAATCACTACACCTTGTGGATCCATCCTACCCCTCACTTCTCCCAACTTCAAATTTAACCTTTCAAACTTTTGTTGCATGGTCTGCAACACAAAGAATGAGTTATCTACCATCTCCTTTGGTGATGAGTCATTTTTATGAGACATCATCATATGCTCTGCACAAAAAGGAATGTTAGTGGAAAAAAGGACCTCACACGCTCCCTTACGTGTTTACACTCAAATAATGGCACTCCACTCGTCTTTCACTCTTAATTGGCTTTTTTCACGATAATGATCTCTCACTCTCTTGCCTTTTACCTCAAGAGTTTTTCCCACTCAAGTTCTTTTAAGAACTAATTGAACTCAATCAAGATAATACAACCTTGTTTTATCCCAACTAGTAATTAGGTCCAAGAAACAAGAACAAGAGAAAAACATGGAAGGAATAAAATGACATGAGACTCAAGGAATTTATACACTGGAAAGAGTAATAACCAAATAAGGTACAAACTAGAAAGATGTATTCAGCCCCTTTAAAGATAAGGCTCAATCAATGACAAAGCACTCAATTTTATATGCAATGTATTTCAAACAACTACCCAAAATCCTTCTCTCTCTTCTTTTTTTTTTCTTTGGATTTTTTTTTTTCAAATTTTATTTTATTTTCCTTTCCTCAAAAATTCAACCACAAACAGAAATATTCAATTGTGATAATCAAACAATTGAATTCAAACACATAAAACAATTGGCAAGGAAATAGAAGAGAATCAAAGAAACAACACTCCAAGCAATTGATAAACTTAGATATGCAAGAAACCCTAGAAATTTCCAACTCTATAGATAGTGCAAATTTTGGCAGCTTTCAAACAAGCAATTTAGCCACCCAATGTTGATGAACATGAAACCAAAAAGATAGAGTAATCTGGCAGCCCTAGGAAACGAATTTCTGCCCTTTTTTTTTTTTTTTTTGCAACCTTAGAACAATGAAGCCCTAGAAATAAAGATGCAATAAATAAAAGATAGAATTACACCTGATTGGAAACCTTGCTCTGAATACCAAATGATGTGAACTCCAATTGATTTGCTTTGAGACCCAACAACAATACTGGAAAAACAACCCCAAGAAAGCCAAACTCAGATCTATGGATGAAGAATTTAGACCCGATGAGAACCCGTTCCAAGAACCTAGATTATATTAAAATCTAGACCCGTTGAAGAATCCGTCTCAAGAACCCAAATTACAAAAGAGGAACGCCACAAAGGTTTTGATTTACCTTTGATAAGTTCAAAAGTTCAAGAAGAACAAGAGGAGATAACTCAAACTCTCAAAGAAATTCCATCTATTCTGCCTCTCAAATGAGGCTATAAGTTGTTTAAATAGACAACCCCCAAAAACCCTAATGAAAGTGCCTCGGGTACTGTAGCGTGAACAGTGTCGTACGCCGCGCTACAGTAACTTCTAAAACCCTAGTTTGTATAAAAATAACTTGCCAAATAAGCCCTTGGCTTATAAGGCCTTCACAAAAACCCTAATTCAATAGAAATAAGACGTGTGGGCTGGACATCCCCCAAGCCCAATTATTCTAGATTAATTCCTATGACTATTAAAATAAGCCCTTTTAATTAAATTAATAAATCTATGGACTTCAATAACAAAAGACCCAAGTCGTGTCTTCCATAGCATTGATCAAGTGGATCCAAATTGATTCTCCTTCTTTCAAGCCCATCATGAGTGTTGGGCTCTTGCTAGCTTCATCCCAATTGGATTGCACCAATTCTTGCATTGCTCCCTTGATCTTCGTGGCTCTTATTCTTATAATTGATCCTTGAGACTTGGTCCGCCTTGGGGCCCATCACCAACACTCATGATGGGCTTGAAGGAAAAAGAACCAGTTTTGATCCACTTGATCTAAGATATGGAAGACACATGACTTGGGCCTATTATTATTGAAGGCCATGAACTTATTTGTTTAATTAAAATCGCTTATTTTATTAGTCATAGGAATTAATCCAAAATAATTGGGCTTTGGGGATGTCCAGCCCACAAGTCTTATTTTACAAACTACGGTTTTAGAAGTAACTGTAGCACGGCACTGTTCACACTACAGTACCGCGGCACTATTCCTTTAGGGTTTTGGGAATTGTTTATTTGAACCACTTGTAGCCTCATTTGAGAAAAAAAAAAGACATTATTGAAATTGATGAATTTTATTCATTGTGAGTTGAGTTTATCTCCTCTTGTTCTTGATTGAACGTTTGAACTTATCAAAGGTAAATCACAACCTTTGTGGCGTTCCTCCTTTGTAATCTGGGTTCTTGAGACAGGTTCTTCAACGGGTCTAGATTTTTATATAATATAGGTTCTTAAAACGAGTTCTCAGCGGGTCTAGATTCTCCATCCATAGAATTGAGTTTGGCTTTCCTGGGTTGTTTTTCCAATATTGTTGTTGGGTCTCAAAGCGAGTCGATTGGGGTTCACATCAGGAAATGAGATTGAGGAAGAAAAAAATAGTGAGGCCAAAACCTCAAGAGGAGAGAGTGAAGAAAAAATAGAGAGTGAAAAGAAAATAGAGAATGAAAAGGAAAAAGAAAGTGAAAAGAAAAAAGAGAGTGAAAATAATAAAGAGACTGAAGAAAAAAGAGAGAGTGAAAGGAAAAGAAAGAGTGAAAAGAGAAGAGATAGTGCAGAAAATGAGAGGAAAACAAAAAGAAAAGTAAGTTTTTTCGCTAAGGCAAGTTTTAATACTAACGAACTTGACGTACCTTTGCCTAGTATTTTGTTTCTTTGTTGCAGGGATATAAGGTCATGATTCCTAGTGGTGTGTTTAGTGGATTGCCACCTATTAGAGAGATGAGCAATAATTGATTGGTGGGAGTATTGTTTCCCATTTAATGAGTTTGCATATAATTGGAGTGGTCATTTTGGTATAAGAAAGACTTTAGATGTGTTTCATGAACGTTTATGGGAATATCATTTTCCATTCATTGAATTGTTGCATCAACGTTTGCGAGAGTATCATTTGTCATTATTAGAGTTTGCATATAATAAGACCATGCATACTATTATTTCTCATTCATCTTTAGAAGTAGTTTTTAGCTTTAATCCACTTATTTCTTTTGATTTAAAATGCCTTTACCTGTTGATGACAGAAGTAGTTTGGATGGACACTGCCAAGTTCTTGATAAAATTAATGATACTTCATATCTAATGGATCTTCCAGGTAAGTATCATGTGCTTGCTATTTTCAATGTTACCAATCTATTTCCCTTTGATCCAGGTGGAGATTCGAGGTCGAATCCTTTTGAGGAGAGGGGGAATAATGGGCCCCAAGGCAGACCAAGTCTTAAGGATCAATTACAAGATTAAGAGCTGAGAAGAGCAAGGAAGCAATGCAAAGTTTGGTGCAATTTACTTGGGTCGAGTCTACCAAGAGCCCAATATTCAAGATTGGCTTGAGAGAAAAAGATCCAGTTTTCATCTATGTGATATGCTATGGAAGACACAACTTGGGCATATTGTTATTGAAGGCCATGGACTTATTTATTTAATTAAAAGGGCTTATTTTAATATTCATAGGAATTAATCTAGAATAATTGGGTTTGGAGGGACAGCCCACACGTCTTATTTCTAATGAACTAGAGTTTTTGGGTAGGTCTTGTATTTTGGTCAAGGGTATATTTGAAAAGTTATTATTTTAAGCGAACTAGGGTTTTAGAAGTTACTGTAGCATGACACTGTTCACGCTACAGTACTCGCGGCTCACTTAAGGTTTTTCGGGATTGTTATTTAAACCACTTGTAACCTCATTTGAGAGAGTAAGACATTATTCAAATTGATGAATTTTATTTATTGGGAGCTGAGTTTATCTCCTCTTGTTCTTGATTGAATGTTTGAACTTATCAAAGGTAAATCACAACCTTTGTGGCGTTCCTCCATTGTAATCTGGGTTTTTGAGACGGGTTCTTCAACGGGTCTAGATTTTAATATAATCTAGGTTCTTGAAACGGGTTCTCAACAGGTCTAGATTCTCCATCCGTAGACTTGAGTTTGGCTTTCTTGGGTTGGTTTTCCAATATTGTTGTTGGGTCTCAAAGTGAGTCGATTGGGGTTCACCTCATCAACTACTTGTGAATACTGGTTTGCCCTACAACACAAAGGTAAAGGCGGTTCCGTTACCACCAAAATTTTGGGTTCCACCCATTGAGCCATATAAAGGGACCCGAGACCCAGCTGAGCATTTCGAAACTTTCAAAACTCACATGATGTTTCATGGGTTCCCCAAGGAGGTGGCTTGTAGAGCCTTCCTGCTGACTTTGAGAGGACCAGAAAGGACATGGTTCGGCTCCCTAGTTCCCGGCTCCAGTGAAAATTTTGATGAGTTGGCTCGCCTATTCCTTAGCAATTTCATGGCTAGTAGGAGAAGAAGGCGTCCTACCGCTTTCCTCCTCATCATCAAGTCGAGGGAAGACGAGAACCTGAAAACCTACCTGGCTAGGTTTGACAAGGAGCGCATGACCGCAGAGGACCAAGATGAAAAGATCACCCTAGTAGCACTCCTCGGAGGAGTTGGCCCAGGTCTGCGTTCATGGCAAAACTGGCTAAAAGGAACCCGCGACTATCCGGCAGTTCATAGATCAAGCCGACAATTTCATAAATGCTAAGATACCCTTTGTGCCCTGGCCGAACCTAGCGGCAAGAGCTAGAGTAAGCAGACAAGAAGGGAAAAGCCCAAAACAAAGCCCATACCTGTGAGAAGACTGAGAGGAAGCAACGGGAGGTGAGGAGAGAAGAGCTTACCACGAGGAGTATAACACACTGACACGACTGCTCAACATTCACTGTCACAAAGGAGGATAAACAATCAACCCTGGAGAAGTGTCATTACTGTACTTATCGTCAGCCGACCACCCACAACACCGGCAGTGCCGTTCATACTGGGGGGACCGAGTACCACCTCGATACCCTCCATCCTGACAAATGGAATAGCTGTGGAAGGGACATTCTCTGGAAATGAGTCATGTTTGAGGTTACCAGCAAAGGAGGTTGGAGAGCCTAAAGAGGAGAGAGGCTAAACAAGCACCGCACATCCCTCCACAACAACCACGCCAAGAGGTACCCCCCAAGAGAGAATTCCACACCAGCTGGGGAGGTTTTTTCAGTGGAGGCGCAATTTCACGCAAGAGAAGCTAGATATCGAGAGGTCTACACAACCTCCTACCACCCCACTAAGTACCATAGGGATGAGCCTGCTCCCATAATCTCCTTTGGAGAAACTGACGAGGAGGGAGAGACTTCTATCCACATGACGATGCATTAGTGGTCAATATGTAGACTACTAACTTCACCACCACAAAAATGCTCATCGACAACCGTAGCTCGACGAATATCTTGTTTTGGGACACGTTCCTCCTTACGGGAATAAATGCCGCTTGGCTCCTACCAGCACCAATAACGCTCAAAGGCTTCTCAAGGGAAACGGTCCAACCAGAGGGGACAATCACCTTATCAGTCTTGGTGGGCAACCCTCCTTGCACCGCCTCAGTCATGGCCAACTTTTTAATAGTTAGTAAGAGCTTCCTCCACCTATAATGCCATCATTGGTCGCCCGACGCTTAACAAACTGAAGGCAATTGCCTCCACCTACCACCTAAAGGTAAAGTTCCCAACGGCGGCGAGTAAGCGAGATATGAGGAGAACAAGCCTTAGCACAAGAATGCTATGAGTATAAGTTGAAGCCAATGGCGGGAGGAACAATGCCCAATGTCGGTATGCACCTCTCATAAAGCTGGGCCAAGCTCTTACCATGATGCGAGTTGTCCCGACTAGAGGGAGGAAGAGGGGGTGCATAAGAAAGAAAAGGAAAAAAATGCAACTCGGGTCACCTTTTAATTTTGAAAATTTTACCCCTTTTTATGAGCTCTACTTAATGAAAAGAGCTAGTCTTTTTCAGTGATTCAGTGAAACAAGTCGCCATCTGCAATTACTTCATCTAAACTCCAAATCTTCATCGACTAATTATGTAACAGGCCGCTAAAATTTAGTCTTATCTCCTCACCCTTCTCTTTCTTTTTCGCACATATTAGACAGCACGACATTCAGTTTTGGATTATTTCCCGACAGCAGTCACTATCTCTCTCGTCTCTACCCTCACCCGAAATCACATGCATAATTATCTTTTTCCGTAAATCACGTTACTTTGTTCTTCACCGACAACTGTAAAATCATGAACAGATTTATCCAAAGCATTGTACCTCGATGGCGTATTCCGGATCTTATCCACCGAATTTCAAAGTATTAGATAAGCTTGTTTTTAAAGTAGCACAATTATAATAATTTAATGAGCTCTGAAAATATTATAATTGTAGATAATTACTTAGATTAAATATTTTAGTTGTTTTAAGATATTAAGAGGTTTATTTTTACGTTGAAAACTCTTATTTAAATTAAATGGTTTTATCCTCTTTGAGTGATTAAAGATACTTTATCATTTTAATAATGATGAAGAAATATTATTTTATAAACTTTAGTTTATAAAATAATATTCTATCTTAATTCCTCTCAGTGTTGTAATTAAGTGTTTTATTAATTTAAATGATTTTATCTTCTTCGATTAATTAACGGTACTTTATCATTTTAAATAATGATGAGGAAATATTATTTTATAAACTTTAGTTTATAAAATNGAAGAGGTGTTCTTCCAGTATTATAGCAATCTGTTCTGTTCTTCTAACCCTTCAACAGATGATATAACTGCTGGTTTGTGGGGAATAGAGAGCAAGGTTTCTGATTTAATGAATGAAGAATTGCAGAAGGATTTTACCATGCTAGAAGTTGAGGCAGCACTTAAAGATATGGGACCTTTGAAATCTCCTGGACCAGATGGCTTTGGAGCATGCTTTTATCAGAGTTACTGGGGTACTGTTGGAGAGGAGGTATGTCAAGCTGTTTTATCTTTTTTAAATGAAAAAGCTGGGTTGGAGGGGTCCATCAATTTTACTCATATTGCTTTAATTCCCAAAGTTGAAAAACCTGTTATAGCTAGTGACTTTCGGCCTATAAGCCTTTGTAATGTTTTGTATAAATTAGTGTCAAAAGTCTTAGCTAATAGGTTAAAGAAAGTGCTGCCAGTGATCATCTCAAAGAACCAAAGTGCCTTCATCCCTGGAAGGTTAATTACAGATAATGTAATGGTGGCATATGAGGCTTTGCATACCATGAAAACAAGGCAAAAAGGAAGGATTGGTAGCATGGCATTAAAGCTGGATATTTCAAAGGCATATGATAGAATTGAGTGGGGTTTTTTGGAGGCCATAATGAGGAAGCTTGGCTTTGGTGAAAGGTGGATTAAATTGGTGATGGTATGTGTTACTTCTGTAACATATTCTGTGTAACAGCCCGCTAAAATTTAGTCTTATCTCCTCACCTTTCTCTTTTTTTTTTTCGCATATATTGACAGCATGGCAATCAGTTTTGGATTCACCACATCAAGGGCTTCCTCCCCAAGTCTTTCTTTTTCCCTAACTCTCACTCTTTCTCATATGGGTTTCTCAAAACACCCGTTCGGTTGCACCACCGTGCGCCGCCGTACACGGCCACCCGTGGTGTTTCACCACCACCATGTTGTTCCTCTCATCCTCATGAACCTCTCCAAGAAATTTCATGGCCAACGGAGCTTTGTAGAGCTCTCACTCTCTCTCACTCTCCAAGGCCGAAAATGGCTTCAAACGACCGATCCGCCGCCGTCAGCCACTGTCTGACCACCACCTCGCCACCACAGCTCCACCACATGTTCATCTACCTTTCCCTAGCTTGCCATGAAGTTCTATGGCATTTCGCTACCTCGCGTCTCCTCCCACCGTTCAGTTTTACTGTTCACGGCGTGATGCCGCCGTGCTTCGCCACCTTTGACTACCACAAGGCGACCATGAGCCTTCCAAGTCCACGCTTAGCTTTTCTCAGCCCCAAACTACCACTTTATGTGGTGGACAGCCACCGTACGTGGTGTTACCGCCACTTACGTTCCTCCGACGCATGTTCGTGACGAACAGCGAGCGACGCATGGGTTATCCCGTCGATGGTATAACCCTCTATCTTTAGTTATTTATGTTTAACATAGTTGATTTGGTTGGCTGTAGACTGTGTAGTTAGTGTTTGTAGAGTTCACTGCGTAGTTGTGAAGCGAAGTGTGGTTGTGAAGTGTTGGACTTGATTTTGTAGTTTTGTGGACTGTGCTGTGAAGTATGGGCGTGAGATGGATGCCGTAGTTGTGATACAACGTGTAGTGTGAAGAGAGTACGCGTGTAGCGTATTCTGTGTAATGCAGCGATGCGCCGCGCGACGTGCGCTGTAGTGATGTGTGTCGTAGAAGGAAGGGAGTACGCATGTAGTGTACTCCGTGTTGTATGGCGATGCATCGTGTGATGTGCATCGTGTTGATGAGTGTTGTAGCGAAGGAAGTACGCGTAGCGCATACTCCGTGTCGCGTAGCGATTCACCGTGAGGCGTGTATCGTAGCGATGTGTGTTGTAGTGTGAATGGAAGAGAGTTCATGTGAGTGTATTCTGTACTAGGTCGTGATACACCGGATGGCGTGTCACGAAGGGTTGGATGGCGAAGCAGAGAAGTGTGGAGCGTATGGTGTAGTGTTGGGAAACTGTATGACAGTGTCCCGAAGCAGTGATGATATGGATTATAGTCCGGGGTGACGGGTGTCATCTTGTGGTTGACTATGGCTAAGAGTATATGGATTGAGAAAGGAGTTGTTTGTTTGGTTGTTATTGATAATTTTTAATGAACTTGATTTAGTGCAAAGGCTTTCTGAAGTCAAATTATCTCTTCCGAGTATAGTAAAACCTCAAGTTGCCCGTGGTGTTGCAAGTGCTCATAATATGGCAATTAAATTCAGAATTGAAAATCTTAAGGACTTGAGTGTTCCTCTTCCAGCTGTTGTGCAGTTCCTCGTGTTTCGCGCTCTATTCTCATAGAACGCGACGATCGAGGTAAGTTAGCCTCTAACTTACTATCAGTTTATTGTGTATGTGTGATGGGTAAGGGAACTACAATTTATGTATGTATGTTATCGTATATGCCATGTCATGCTATGTCATTACATGTTTATCTGTTACGTATGATTTAATCTCTCATGAATA
>QGSO01000938.1:0-37378 GCA_011037825.1 Carya cathayensis | reverse complement strand
TCATAGAACGCGACGATCGAGGTAAGTTAGCCTCTAACTTACTATCAGTTTATTGTGTATGTGTGATGGGTAAGGGAACTACAATTTATGTATGTATGTTATCGTATATGCCATGTCATGCTATGTCATTACATGTTTATCTGTTACGTATGATTTAATCTCTCATGAATATTTATCTGTTACACAATCTTTTCTGTCATACAATGTTGTATGTTATAAGTATGCCATATTAAGTATGCCATATGATACATGTATGCCATGAAATGTTTATGATTAAATCATATTGTGCCATTTACAAGTATACGCCATGTTAGAAAAGTATATGATATTAAATAATATCTCATGCATTAAGAAAGATAAGACATGTTATGTTACTATAATACGTGGGGCCACAACAACTGTGGAGTACGTATTATATTTTATGTTACTTATAATACGTGGGGCCACAACAACTGTGGAGTACGTATTATATTTTATGTTACTTATAATGCGTGGGGCCACAACAACTGTGGAGTACGTATTTTCTGTGTTTTCTCTTGTTCTTGTTTCTTGGACCTAATTACTAGTTGGGATAAAATAAGGTTGTATTGTCTTGATTGAGTTCAATTAGTTCTTAAAGAACTTGAGTGAGAAAACTCTTGAGGTAAAAGGCAAGAGAGTGTGAGATCATTATCGGGAAAAAGCCAATTATGAGTGTAATACACGAGTGGAGTGCCATTATTCGAGTGTAAACACGTAAGGGAGCGTGTGAGGTCTTTTTTTCACTAACATTCTTTTTTGTGCAGCATGTACTATGTCTCATAATAGGGACTTAACATCAATAGGGGTGGCAGACAATTCATTCTTTTTGTTGCAGTCCATGCAACAAAAGTTTGAAAGGTTAATAAATTTGAAGTTGGGGAAAGTGAGGGATAAGATGGAACAACAAGATGCATTGATTAGAGATTTGCAAAGTGGGAAAGATAGGAGGAGACGTGAGCCTAGTATTAAGATTGGGTACGATAAGAATGAAGAGTATGGCGAGTCTCATGTTGTTAGGCGTGCTCCCAATACAGAATTTAAGATGGATTATATAGAGCAGCAAAGAGATAACATTTTTCATACTAGATGCCACATCAACAACAAGGTATGTAGTATGATCATTGATGGAGGAAGTTGTATTAATGTGGCTAGCACTACTTTAGTTGAGAAACTGAATTTACCTACCTTAAAACACCCTAGACCATACAAGTAGCAGTGGTTGAATGATTGTGGGGAGGTTAGGGTAAATAAGCAAGTGTTAGTTTCTTTTTCAATTAGGAAGTACAAGGATGAGGTCATTTGTGATGTAGTGCCTATGCATTGTGGTCATATTTTGTTGGGGAGGCCGTGGCAGTATGATAGAATGGTGATCCATGATGGGGTCAAGAACATATATAGCTTTGTAAAGGATGGAAAAATAATCAAACTTGCTCCTTTAACTCCAACACAGGTCCATGAGGACCAATTGAAGTTGAAAAGTGAGGTTGATCAAAAAAGAAAGAGAGAAAGTGAGATTGATCAGAAAAGAAAGAGTGAAATTGAGGTTGATCAACAAAGAAAGAGAGAAACTGAGATTGCTAAAAAAAGAGAGATTAAAACTGAGGTTGGGCGTAAAAGAAAGAGTGGAAATGAAATTGAGGAAGAAAAAAATAGTGAGGCCAAAACCTCAAGAGAAGGAGAGACTGAAGAAAAAACAGAAAGTGAAAAGAAAATAGAGAGTGAAAAAGAAAAAGAAAGTGAAAAGAATAAAGAGAGTGAAAAGAATAAAGAGACTGATGAAAAAAGTGAGAGTGAAAGGAAAAGAAAGAGTGAAAAGAGAAGAGATAGTGCAGAAAATGAGAGGAAAACAAAAAGAAAAGTGAGTTCTTTCGTTAAGGCAAGTTTTAGTACTAACGAACTTGACGTACCTTTGCCTAGTATTGTTGTTTCTTTGTTGCATGGATATAAGGTCATGATTCCTAGTGGTGTGTTTAGTGGATTGCCACCTATTAGAGAGATGGAGCAATACATTGATTTTGTGCCCGGTGCGATAATCCCTACCCGACCTTTCTTTGAAGAACATGAGTCCTTGATACACGTGAAAGGACAAGGTAAGTTGACTAGAATGCATGCCAAGTGGGAGGAATGTATTGAGATTTTTCCTCTTGTAATCAAGTACACACATGGTAAGGAAACTTTTGTGGCTTGTGCATTAGCAAGAAGGTATGATCGTATCGTTATTTTAAATGCAAAGTTATTGAGATTTGAATATGACAAGAAATTGCATGCTAATGATGATGACTTTGCCAGTGTGTATGGAGTATGTGAGAAAACATCGTTTGGTAAGTGCTATAGACTAGATTGGTATTTGTTTGGAGAGAATAAACTTTGTATGCCAACTAGTTTTATGTGTGAGTTGCTTGTGTGTGATAGATATGGAAGTAGTTTGTTGGGTAATCTAGGTGTGCTGAAGATTTTTTATGTGTTACATGAACACCTTTGGGCGTATCAATTGCCATTTATTGACGTATTGCATGAACGTTTGTGGCAGCATCATTTGCCATTCATTGACTTGTTGCATGAACGTTTGCGAGAGTATCATTTATCATTATTAGAGTTTGCATCTAAGAAGACCAAGCATACAACTATTTCTCATTCATCTTTTGAAGGTGCTTTTGGTTTTAATCCACTTATACATTTTGATTTAATGCATTTACCTATTGATGACAGAAATTGCTTCGATGGACATTTCCAAATTCTTGATAAAATCAATGATACTTCATATCTAGTGGATCTTCCAGGTAAGTATCATGTGTTTGCTATTTTCAATATTACTGATCTTTTTCCGTTTGATCCAGGTGGAGATTCGAGGTCGAATCCTTTTGAGGAGAGGGGGGAATGATGGGCCCCAAGGAGGACCAAGTCTTAAGGATCAATTACAAGATTAAGAGCCACGAAGATCAAGGGAGCAATGCAAGAATTGGTGGAATCCAATTGGGATGAAGCTAGCAAGAGCCCAACAACACTCATGATGGGCTTGAAAGAAGGAGAACCAGTTTTGATCCACTTGATCTAAGTTATGGAAGACACGATTTGGGCCTATTATTATTGAAGGCCACATGGACTTATTTATTTCATTAAAATGACTTATTTTATTAGTCATAGGAATTAATCTAGAATAATTGGGCTTAAGGATGCTTGGCTCACATATGTCTTATTTCTAATGGACTAGGGTTTTCTTTGGGAAGGCCTTGTATTTTGGCCAAGGGTTTATTTGGAAACTTATTATTTATCTAGGGTTTAGAAGTTACTGTAGCGCGGCGTACAACACTGTTCACGCTACAGTACCCGAGTGCTTTCATTAGGGTTTTTGGGGGTTGTCTATTTAAACAACTTATAGCCTCATTTGAGAGGAAGAATAGATGGAATTTATTTGAGAGTTTGAGTTATCTCCTCTTGTTCTTCTTGAACTTTTAAACTTATCAAAGGTAAATCAAAACCTTTGTGGTGTTCCTCCTTTGTAATTTGGGTTCTTGAGACGGATTCTTCAACGGGTCTAGATTTTAATATAATCTAGGTTCTTGGAATGGGTTCTCATCGGGTCTAAATTCTCCATCCATATATCTGAGTTTGGCTTTCTTGGGGTTGTTTTTCCAGTATTGTTGTTGGGTCTCAAAGCAAATCGATTGGGGTTCACATCAAAATGCACCAAATACTAGGCTTGAGATTTTAGTCTTCATTAGGCTTGAATTTCCTCGAGATCATGTGCAGAAAAGCGATATAGTAATAGAGTTCACAAACACACATGATCAGTTAGCAGATATATTCTCACAAAACCTTTACCAGAAGATAGATTATGTATGATTAGAAGAGAAATAGGTATGAAGCATGTTATGAATATCTCTTAAAGGATAAACCAGAGTTCATAAATATAGAGAGATATTTTTTTTAAAAATGCTTTTACATAAACTTGAGGTTCTTAGCCTCATGTTGGAGACGCTCATTCTCTTCATACAATATCATGTCATCCCTATTCATAGGAACTGGCAAGCGGAATGAAGACTCCAATAGAGATTTCAACTGTTTATTCGGCTGCCGAAGGATTCCTTCCCTTGTGTGAGACTCTTAAACAATTCATTGAAGTACAGCAATTTGTTCTTTAAGCCTTTCAACCTCATGGTTTTTGGCTTGTACCCGCTGGGAAAAAGCAACAATAGAGGATGAGTAGCGAGTCCCAAGACTCACACCAAGTCGTAGATAGCATCGGAGTCTGACTTATTAGCCATACCAGTATTTTCTTGCTGCAACATAGCACCAATGGCAGCTGTAGAAAGGACAGGAGGTTGAGGTGAATAATACCTCATGGATGGATCTAGGGAAATGTTAGAAGAGTGAGCCATTGAGAAAAGAATTGAAAACTTAAAACGAGAATGTTGAAGGAATGCAGATGAGTTATAGAGATGAGAATAAGTTTTGATGCAAATTGGATTAAGTTTAAGACAGATTTTATAGAGATAGCATAAATACAAGATATGCTAGACACGCTTTGTCAAAAGTTTTCTTACCAAGCCAGCGAGATTAACAGTAGTTTGTCCCTATTTCTCTAGTAAACGATGAACCTCTGCTGTTATCTGCCGATGTTGACCTTGTATCTGAATCCTTTCTCGTTCCAGCTCTTCTATTCGTGGTTGCAGATCATGAGCATACCAATCTGCAAATTTCTTCAACTCTTTGTTTTCTTGCTGTAGCCTTTTATTCTCTCTATCCTTTTTAGCAAGCTTCTGTCGTAACTCAGATATTTGGATGTTAAGATGATCAATCTCACTTACCCTCGCCATTAACCTCCGAGACATGATCGTAACAGAGGCAGCATATTGACTACTGAGCATTCTTGATTCTGCAATAATCTCAGAATCAGCCCTACTAGAAGAACAGTTCTCTGCTCCTATCATGGTACTGACGACCTCAGGAGAGAAGATTGATGGTTGATGCGTCAAGGGTTCCTGATTCAAGTCTGGAACATTAGTGGAAGAGAATTGCCCAGCCATTCTTTTGTTATGGAAAAACAAAACACAGGTCAAGAAGCGATGTTTTTTTTTTCCGATGGGTGAAGATGATCCTTTTTCTTTATAGAAACTCAAAGCCTTCAATCACGGTTGTCAACAACATCAGGCGTTTGTTTATCTCCAGACGCATTAAATTCATAGAGTAGGCCTCGAGACTTTGCAGCACTTGTCGGGTCACGGACGGCTCTTTTTTTTCAACTATCTACAGTGTTTAGAATTTTTTTCTGAATTTTAATTGTGAGTGAGTTTTCTCCTCTTGTTCTTAATTGAACTCTTGAACTTATCAAAGGTAAATCACAACCTTTGTGGCGTTCCTCATTGTAATTTGGGTTCTTGAGACGGGATTTCAACGGGTCTAGATTTTAATATAATCTAGGTTCTTGAAACGAGTTCCCAACGGGTCTAATTCTCCATCCATAGACTTGAGTTTGGCTTTCCTGGGTTGTTTTTTCAATATTGTTGTTGGGTCTCAAAGCGAGTCAATTGGGTTTCACATCATTTGGTATTCAGAGCACGGTTTCCAATCAGGTCGGATTCTATCATTTTTTTATCGTATTGTTAATCCTAGGGCTTCATTGTTCTAGGGTTGAAAAAAAAATGCAGAAATTCATTTTCCCTAGGGCTGCCAATTTATTCTATCTTTTGGGTTTCATGTTCATCATCATAGGGTGGCTAAATTGATTGTTTAAGGGCTGCCAAAAGTTTGCACCATCTAGGGTTTGTAATTTCTAGGGTTTCATTCCCTTCTATTTTCCTTATCAATTTTTATGTGTTTGAATTCAATTGTTTGATTATCACAATTGGATATTTCTGTTTTTGGTTGAATTGTGAGAAAAGAAGAGAAAAAAAGAAAAGAAAAGAAAGGAAAGGAAAAGAAAAGAAAAGAAAAGAAAATTTGAAAAAATAAACAAAAACAAACAAAAAAAGAAAGGAGAGAAGGATTTTGGGTATGAAATATTTTGCCAAATGAAATTGAGTGCTTTGTCATTGATTAAGCCTTATCTTCAACGGGTTGAATATATCTTTCTAGTTGGTACCTTGTTTCGTAATTACTCTTTCTAGCGTATAAATTCCTTGAGTCTCGGGTCATTTTATTCCTTCCGTGTTTTATCTTGTTCTTGTTTCTTGGACTTAATTACTAGTTGGAGCAAAATAAGGTTGTATTGTCTTGATTGAGTTCAATTAGTTCTTAAAGTGATGTGAACCCCAATCGATTTGCTTTGAGACCCAACAACAATATTGGAAAAACAACCCCAAGAAAGCCAAACTCAGATTTATGGATGGAGAATTTAGACCCGATGAGAACCCGTTCCAAGAACCTAGATTATATTAAAATCAAGACCCGTTGAAGAATCCGTCTCAAGAACCCAAATTACAAAGGAGGAACGCCACAAAGGTTTTGATTTACCTTTGATAAGTTCAAAAGTTCAAGAAGAACAAGAGAAGATAACTCAAACTCTCAAAGAAATTCCATCTATTCTGCCTCTCAAATGAGGCTATAAGTTGTTTAAATAGACAACCCCCAAAAACCCTAATGAAAGCGCCTCGGGAACTGTAGCGTGAACAGTGTCGTACGCCGCGCTACAGTAACTTCTAAAACCCTAGTTTGTATAATAATAACTTGCCAAATAAGCCCTTGGCCAAAATACAAGGCCTTCACAAAAACCCTAGTTCAATAGAAATAAGACGTGTGGGCTGGACATCCCCCAAGCCCAAATATTCTAGATTAATTCCTATGACTATTAAAATAAGCCCTTTTAATTAAATAAATAAATCTATGGACTTCAATAACAAAAGTCGTGTCTTCCATAGATTTGATCAAGTGGATCCAAATTGATTCTCCTTCTTTCAAGCCCATCATGAGTGTTGGGCTCTTGCTAGCTTCATCCCAATTGGATTGCACCAATTCTTGCATTGCTCCCTTGATCTTCGTGGCTCTTATTCTTATAATTGATCCTTAAGACTTGGTCCTCCTTGGGGCCCATCAAAACTTGCCAATGAATGCACGTAGGACATGGTTCATTAATCTCATGAAAGTACTGGGCGCATTTGTAAGTCCAAATGGCATAACCAACCATTCATAAAGCCCATACTTAGTCTTAAAAGCAGTTTTCCATTCATCACCCTCTTTCATTCTAATTTGATGGTACCCACTTTTAAGATCAATTTTACTGAAAATACAGGAGCCATGCAATTCATCGAGCATATCATCTAATCTAGGAATGGGATGACGATACTTTACCGTGATATTATTAACTGCCCTGCAATCAACGCACATCCGCCGCGTCGCATCCTTCTTAGGCACTAGAAGCACTGGTACGGCACATGGGCTCATGCTCTCTCTCACGTACCCCTTGCTCATCAAATCCTCAACTTGCCTCTGAAGCTCCTTTGTCTCATCTGCATTACTTCTATAAGCTGGTCGGTTTGGAATAGCAGCCCCGAGCACAAAATCAATCTGGTGCTCAGTGCCTCTAATGGGTGGCAACTCATTAGGCATTTCCTCTGGGAATACATCCTCAAACTCCTGCAACAAAGAAACAGCCAAACTAGGAAGAGGCTGGTTAGTTTCATCAAGATTAAGATAAGACTCTTTATAAACAAGAAAAATCATAGGGCGATTTGAGAAGAAAGCCCTTTTAACCTCACTTTCTCTTGCATAGAAACTCACTTTTGTCTTTCCTTTTCTCTCGGCAGACTCTCTTTCTTTTTCACTCTTTCCTTTTTGCTCATTTTCACTCTCACTCTTTCTTTTTTGCTCAATCTCTTTTTCACTCTTTCTTTCTTGCTCAATCTCCTTTTCACTCTTTCTTTTTTTATCACTCTCATTTGCACTCTTCTTTTTTTTGACAACCTCACTTTTGAGTTTCAATTGGTCCTCATAGACCTGTCTTGGAGTTAAAGGAGCAAGCTTTATTGTGTTGCCCTCTCTTGAAAAGCTGTACATGTTTTTGAATCCATCATGTATCACTCTTCTATCATACTGCCATGGCCTCCCCAACAAGATATGGCCAGCATGCATAGGCACCACATCACAAAGCACTTCATCTTGATACTTCCCAATGGAAAAAGTAACTAACACTTGTCTATCCACCCTAACCTCCCCACAATCATTCAACCACTGTAACTTGTATGGTCGAGAATGTTTCAAGGTAGGTAAATTCAATTTTTCTACTAAAGTAGTGCTAGCAACATTAGTACAACTCCCCCCATCAATGATCATACTACATACCTTGTTATTGATGTGGCATCTAGTACGAAAAATGTTCTCCCTCTGTTGCTCTGCATCATCCATCTTAATTTGTGTGTTGAGAGCACGCCTGGCAACAAGGGACTCACCTGTTACGGGGTATTGGAAAACAACAATATTGGAAAACAACCCCAAGAAAGCCAAACTCAGATTTATGGATGGAGAATTTAGACCCGATGAGAACCCGTTCCAAGAACCTAGATTATATCAAAATCTAGAGCCATTGAAGAATCCGTCTCAAGAACCCAAATTACAAAGGAGGAACGCCACAAAGGTTTTGATTTACCTTTGATAAGTTCAAATGTTCAAGAAGTACAAGAGGAGATAACTCAAACTCTCAAAGAAATGCCATATATTCTGCCTCTCAAGTGAGGCTATAAGTTGGTTAAATAGACAACTCCCAAAAACCCTAATGAAAGCGCTCGGGTACTGTAGTGTGAACAGTGTCGTACGCCGCGCTACAGTAACTTGTAAACCCTAGTGAAATAATAAGTTTCCAAATAAACCCTTGGCCAAAATACAAGGCCTTCCCAAAGAAAACCCTAGTCCATTAGAAATAAGACATATGTGGGCCAAGCATCCTCAAGCCCATTTCTTCTAAACAATTAATAAAAGCCTTTAAACAAATTGAGAGTCTTAACAACAATAGGCCCTATCTCTAAGTCATNCCCTCTCCTCAAAAGGATTCGACCTCGAATCTCCACCTGGATCAAAGGGAAAAATATCAGTAACATTGAAAATAGCAAACACATGATACATACCTGGAAAATCCACTAGATATGAAGTATCATTAATTTGGAAATGTCCATCCAAGTTTCTTCTGTCATCAATAGGTAAAGGCATTAAATCAAAATGAATAAGTGGATTAAAGCCAAAAACAACTTCAAAAGATGAATGAGAAATAGTAGTATGCATGGTCTTATTATATGCAAACTCTAATAATGACAAATGATATCCTCGCAAATGTTCATGCAAGAATTTAGTGAATGGAAAATGATACTCCCACAAACGTTCATAAAACACATATAAAGTCTTCCTTACACCAAAATGACCACTCCAACTATATGCGACCTCAATGAATGGCAAACCATACTCCCAAAAGTATTCATGCAATACGTCTAAACTCTTCTTAACACCAAAGGGACCATTCCAACTAAATGCAAACTCAATAAATGGCAAGTAATACGCCCACCAATGGTCATGCAACACGTCTAAAGTTATCTTTACACCAAAATTTCTCAACAAAGCACATTCATGTGCTACAAGCACAAGCAACTCACGCATAGAACGGTTAGGCACAAAAAGTCTATTATCTCTAAACAAGTGCCAATCTAATTTATAGAACTTACCAAATGATGCTTTCTCACATACTCTATACACACTAGCCAAGCCATCATCATTAACATACAATTTCTTATCATATTCAAATCTCAATAATTTTGTATCTAAAATGATGACAAGGACATACCTCTTGCTAAAGCATCAAACACAAAATTTTTCTTACCGTGTGTGAACTGAAGAATTACATGAGGAAATGTCTCAATGAATTGAACCCACTTGGCATGCATTCTATCCAACTTAACTTGTCCCTTCAAGTGCGTCAAGGACTTGTGATCTTCAAACAAAGGTTGGCCAGGGATTGTCGCACCTGGCACAAGATCAATGTATTGCTCTATCTTTCTAATAGGTAGCAATCCATTAAACATACCGCTAGGAATCATGACCTCATATCCCTGCAACAAAGAGATAACAATGCTAGGCAAAGATTTGTTAAGTTCGTTAGTATTAAAATTTGCTTTAGCATAAAAACTCAATTTGCTTTAGCATAAAAACTCACTTCTCCCTTTGCTTTTCTCTCACTTTCTTCACTCTCGCTTTTCTTTTCAATCTCATTTTTCTTTTCACTCTCTATTCTTCTTTCACTCTCTTTTTCCTTTTCCCTCTCTTTTTCTCTTTCACTCTTTTTTTCCTTTTCACTCTCTTTTCTTTCACTCCCTTTTTCAACATCTTTTCTTGAACTCTCGACCTTACAATTGTTTTTCAACTCATTCTCTCTTTTTCTAGAGGTTTCACAATTTCTTTCTTCCTCAATCTCTCTCTCACTCTTTATTTTTCGTTCAACCTCACTTTTACTCTCTCTTTTATCATCAATCTCACTTTTTACTTTCAGTTGGTCCTCATGGACCTGTGTTGGAGTTAAAGGAGCAAGTTTGATTATTTTTCCATCATTTTCAAAATTGTACATGTTCCTGAACCCATCATAAATCACTCTCCTATCACACTGCCATGGCCTGCCCAACAAAATATGACCAGCATGCATAGGCACTACATCACAAAGTACCACATCTTTGTACTTTCAAATTGAAAAAGATACAAGCACTTGCTTATTTACCCTAACCTCCCCACAATCACTCAACCACTGCAACTTGTATGGTCTAGGGTGTTTCAAGGTAGGTAAATTCAATTTCTCAACTAAAGTAGTGCTAGCCACATTAGTACAACTTCCCCCATCAATGATCATACTACATACCTTGTTGTTGATGTGGCATCTAGTATGAAAAATGTTCTCTCTCTGCAGCTCTGTATCATCCATCTTACTTTGTGTATTGAGAGCACGCTTGACAACAAGAGACTCTCCATACTCCTCATTCTTACACTGATGTTTAATACTAGGCTACGTCTCCTATCTGTCCCACTTTGTAGATTTCTAATCACTACACCTTGTTGATCCATCCTATCCCTCACTTCTCCCAACTTCAAATTTAACCTTTCAAACTTTTGTTGCATGGTCTGCAACACAAAGAATGAGTTATCTACCATCTCCTTTGGTGATGAGTCATTTTTATGAGACATCATCATATGCTCAGCACAAAAAGGAATGTTAGTGGAAAAAAAGACCTCACACGCTCCCTTACGTGTTTACACTCGAATAATGGCACTCCACTGGTCTTTCACTCTTAATTGGCTTTTTTCACGATAATGATCTCTCACTCTCTTGCCTTTTACCTCAAGAGTTTTTCCCACTCAAGTTCTTTTAAGAACTATTTGAACTCAATCAAGATAATACAACCTTGTTTTATCCCAACTAGTAATTAGGTCCAAGAAACAAGAGCAAGAGAAAAACATGGAAGGAATAAAATGACATGAGACTCAAGGAATTTATACACTGGAAAGAGTAATAACCAAATAAGGTACAAACTAGAAAGATGTATTCAGCCCCTTTAAAGATAAGGTTCAATCAATGACAAAGCACTCAATTTTATATGGCAAAGTATTTCAAACAACTACCCAAAATCCATCTCTCTCTTTTTCTTTTTTTTCTTTGGATTTTTTTTTCGAATTTTCTTTTCTTCTCCTTTCCTCAACAATTCAACCACAAACAGAAATATTCAATTGTGATAATCAAACAATTGAATTCAAACACATAAAACAATTGGCAAGGAAATAGAAGAGAATCAAAGAAACAACACTCCAAGCAATTGATAAACTTAGAGATGCAAGAAACCCTAGAAATTTCCAACTCTATAGATGGTGCAAATTTTGGCAGCCTTCAAACAAGCAATTTAGCCACCCAATGTTGATGAACATGAAACCAAAAAGATAGAGTAATCTGGCAGCCCTAGGAAACGAATTTCTGCACCTTTTTTTTTTTTTTTTGCAACCTTAGAACAATGAAACCCTAGAAATAAAGATGCAATAAATAAAAGATAGAATTACACCTGATTGGAAACCTTGCTCTGAATACCAAATGATGTGAACCCCAATCGATTTGCTTTGAGACCCAACAACAATACTGGAAAAACAACCCCAAAAAAGCCAAACTCAGATCTATGGATGGAGAATTTAGACCCGATGAGAACCCGTTCCAAGAACCTAGATTATATTAAAATCTAGACCCGTTGAAGAATCCGTCTCAAGAACCCAAATTACAAAAGAGGAACGCCACAAAGGTTTTGATTTACCTTTGATAAGTTCAAAAGTTCAAGAAGAACAAGAGGAGATAACTCAAACTCTCAAAGAAATTCCATCTATTCTGCCTCTCAAATGAGGCTATAAGTTGTTTAAATAGACAACCCCCAAAAACCCTAATGAAAGTGCCTCGGGTACTGTAGCGTGAACAGTGTCGTACGCCGCGCTACAGTAACTTCTAAAACCCTAGTTTGTATAATAATAACTTGCCAAATAAGCCCTTGGCCAAAATACAAGGCCTTCACAAAAACCCTAGTTCAATAGAAATAAGACGTGTGGGCTGGACATCCCCCAAGCCCAGTTATTCTAGATTAATTCCTATGACTATTAAAATAAGCCATTTTAATTAAATAAATAAATCTATGGACTTCAATAACAAAAGGCCCAAGTCGTGTCTTCCATAGCTTTGATCAAGTGGATCCAAATTGATTCTCCTTCTTTCAAGCCCATCACGAGTGTTGGGCTCTTGCTAGCTTCTTCCCAATTGGATTGCACCAATTCTTGCATTGCTCCCTTGATTTTCGTGGCTCTTATTCTTATAATTGATCCTTGAGACTTGGTCCGCCTTGGGGCCCATCATAAAGAACTTGAGTGGGAAAACTCTTGAGGTAAAAGGCAAGAGAGTGTGAGATCATTATCGGGGAAAAGCCAGTTAAGAGTGTGATACACGAGTGGAGTGCCATTATTCGAGGGTAAACACGTAAGGGAGTGTGTGAGGTTTTTTTTTTTCACTAACATTCTTTTTTGTGTGGCATGTACTATGTCTCATAATAGTGACTTAACACCAAAGGGGATGGTAGATAACTCATTTTTGTATTGCAATCCAAGCAACAAACGTTTGAAAGGTTAAATTTGAAGTTAGAAGAAATGAGGGATAAGATGGAACAACAAGGTGCATTGATTAGAAATTTACAAAGTGGGAGAGATAGGAGGAGACGTGAGCCTAGTAATGAATATGAGTATAAGAATGAGGAGTATGGTGGGTCTCTTGTTGTCAGGCGTGCTCTCAATACACAAAGTATGATGGATGATACAGAGCAGCAAAGAGAGAACATCTTTCATACTAGATGCCACATCAACAATAAGGTATGTAGTATGATTATTGATGGAGGGAGTTGTATTAATGTGGCTAGCACTACTTTAGTTGAGAAACTGAATTTACCTACCTTGAAACACCCTAGACCATACAAGTTGCAGTGGTTGAATGATTGTGGGGAGGTTAGGGTAAATAAGCAAGTGTTAGTTTCTTTTTCAATTAGGAAGTACAAGGATGAGGTCCTTTGTGATGTAGTGCCTATGCATTGTGGTCATATTTGTTGGGGAGGCCATGGCAGTATGATAGAAGGGTGATCCATGATGGGGTCAAGAACATATATAGCTTTGTAAATGATGGAAAAATAATCAAACTTGCTCCTTTAACTCCAACACAGGTCCATGAGGACCAACTGAAATTGAAAAGTGAGGTTGATCAAAAAAGAAAGAGAGAAAGTGAGATTGATCAAAAAAGAAAGAGTGAAAGTGAGGTTGATCAAAATGGAATGAGAGAAAGTGAGATTGATCATAAAAGAAAAAGTGAAACTGAGGTTGATCAACAAAGAAAGAGAGACTGAGATTGCTAAAAAAAGAGAGAGTGAAACTGAGGTTGGGCGAAAAAGAAAGAGTGGAAATGAGATTGAGGAAGAAAAAAATATTGAGGCCAAAACCTCAAGAGAAGGAGAGAGTGAAGAAAAAACAGAGAATGAAAAGAAAATAGAGAGTGAAACGGAAAAAAAAAAAAAAAAAAGTGAAAAGAATAAAGAGAGTGAAAAGAATAAAGAGACTGAAGAAAAAAGAGAGAGTGAAAGGAAAAGAAAGAGTGAAAAGAGAAGAGATAGTGCAGAAAATAAGAGGAAAACAAAAAGAAAAGTCAGTTTTTTCGCTAAGGCAAGTTTTAATACTAACGAACTTGACGTACCTTTGCCTAGTATTGTTGTTTCTTTGTTGCAGGGATATAAGGTCATGATTCCTAGTGGTGTGTTTAGTGGATTGCCACCTATTAGAGAGACAGAGCAATACATTGATTTTGTGCCCGGTGCGATAATCCCTACCCGATTTTTCTTTGAAGAACATGAGCCCTTGATACACTTGAAAGGACAAGGTAAGTTGACTAGAATGCATGCCAAGTGAAAGGAATGTATTGACATTTTTCCTCTTGTAATCAAGTACACACATGGTAAGGAAACTTTTGTGGCTTGTGCATTATTAGCAAGAAGGTATAATCGTATCGTTATTTTAAATGCAAAGTTATTGAGATTTGAATATGACAAGAAGTTGCATACTAATGATGATGACTTTGCCAGTGTGTATGGAGTACGTGAGAAAACATCGTTTGGTAAGTGCTATAGACTAGATTGGTATTTGTTTGGAGAGAATAAACTTTGTGTGCCTACTAGTTTTATGTGTGAGTTGCTTGTGTGTGATAGATATGGAAGTATAGTTTGTTGGGTAATCTGGGTGATGAAGATTTTTTATGTGTTACATGAACACCTTTGAGCGTATCATTTGTCATTTATTGACGTGTTGCATGAACGTTTGTGGCAGTATCATTTGCCATTCATTGACGTGTTGTATGAACGCTTGTGGGAATATTATTTGGCATTCATTGAGGTTGCATATAATCTGAGTTGTCATTTTGGTGTAAAGAAGAATTTAGGCGTATTGCAGGAATACTTTTGGGAGTATGGTTTGCCATTCATTGAGGTCGCGTATAATTGGAGTGGTCATTTTGGTGTAAGGAAGGCTTTAGATGTGTTTCATGAACGTTTGTGGAAGTATCATTTTCCATTCATTGAATTGTTGCATGAACGTCTGCGAGAGTATCATTTATCATTATTAGAGTTTGCATATAAGAAGACCATGCATACTACTATTTCTCATTCATCTTTTGAAGGTGCTTTTGGTTTTAATCCACTAATACATTTTGATTTAATGCATTTACTTGTTGATGACAGAAATAGCTTGGATGGATATTTCCAAATTCTTGATAAAATTAATGATACTTCATATCTAGTGGATCTTCCAGGTAAGTATCATGTGCTTGCTATTTTCAATGTTACTAATCTTTTTCCGTTTGATCTAGGTGGAGATTCGAGATCAAATCCTTTTGAGGAGAGGGGGAATGATGGGCCCCAATGTGGACCAAGTCTTAAGGATCAATTATAAGATAAACAGCCACAAAGATCAAAGGAGCAATGCAAGAATTGGTGCAATCCAATTAGGATGAAGCTAGCAAGAGCCCAACACTCATGATGGACTTGAAAGAAGGAGAACCAGTTTTGATCCACTTGATCTAACCTATAGAAGACATAACTTGGGCCTATTGTTATTGAAGGCCATAGACTTATTTATTTCATTAAAATGGCTTATTTTATTAGTCATAAGAATTAATCTAGAATAATTGGGTTTTGGAGATGTCCAGCCCACACGTCTTATTTCTATTGAACTAGGGTTTTTGGTAAGGCCTTGTATTTTGGCCAAGGGCTTATTTGGAAAGTTATTATTTTACAAACTAAGGTTTTAGAAGTTACTGTAGCGCGGCACTGTTCATGCTACAGTACCGCGGCACTAATCCTTTAGGGTTTTGGGAATTGTTTATTTAAACCACTTGTAGCCTCATTTGAGAAGAAAAGACATTATTGAAATTGATGAATTTTATTCATTGAGAGTTGAGTTTATCTCCTCTTGTTCTTGATTGAACGTTTGAACTTATCAAAGGAAAATCACAACCTTTGTTGCGTTCCTCCTTGTAATTTGGGTTCTTGAGATGGGATTTCAACGGGTCTAAATTTTAATATAATCTAGGTTCTTGAAACGGGTTCTCAACGGGTCTAGATTCTTCATCCATAGACTTGAATTTGGCTTTCTTGGGTTGGTTTTCCAATATTGTTGTTGGGTCTCAAAGCGAGTCGATTGGGGTTCACATCAGTTCGGAACTAGATTATATCGTTTTCCTAGAATAAATAAAATTTAGTTCATGCTAAAATTTAAATTCAACATAAATGAATTCACTAAAATTTTTTTGAGAAGAATGGAAGAAAAATGAATACTGAAAAATGCTCCTCTCGCAGTCTGCAATCTCCTCCTCCGAGTCGCAACTTCCTCCTCCAACGAAAGGAAAAAAAAAAATTTAACTCCTCTCCGTGCGTGCGTCTACAAGGCAAAGAACTCCAGCTGCCCTTTTTTTTTTTCAAAGATTTAAAACCTGCTAGGTCCCTGCCGGTTAAATCGAGAGCTCCTTACATGCGTGCATGTCAACCAGTCAAAAGAAAATGAAATTTTCAGCTTTGTGTCTTGCATGCGTGCGTAACGGATCTCTCAGTTTAGGATTAGATTTTTATCTTCACATCTCTGCTAAATTATGCAAACAATGATCAAAAGATGTACCAAAAACTGAAAAGTCATCCATGAAAATTTCCATTATATCTTCCGCCATATCAGAAAAGGTAACCATCATGCAACGTTGAAATGTCGCTGGGGCGTTGAACAATCCAAAGTGCATCCTCTTAAAAGCAAATGTTCCATAGGGGCATGTGAATGTAGTTTTCTCCTGATTTTCAGGAGCTATAACAATCTGGTTATACCTCGAATAACCATCTAAGAAGCAATGATAGGAATACCCAGCCAATCGATCCAACATTTAATCAATGAATAGAAGTGGAAAATGATCATTCCTTGTTGCTTTGTTCAACTTGCGGTAATCCATGCATACACGTCAGCCCATGACTGTTCTTGTAGAAATAAATTCATTATTATCATTTTTCACCACCGTCATTCACTCTTTTTTAGTACAACCTACACTGGACTTACCCATGAGCTGTCTGAAATAGCATAGATAATTCCAGCATTGAGGAGTTTCAAAATTTCAGCTCTCACGACTTCCTTCATTGCTGGATTTAATCTTCTTTGGTGCTCGATCGTCGGTTTGTAAAGTTCCTCCATTAAAATCTTGTACATGCAAATGGAAGGACTTATACCTTTTATCTCAGAAATAGTGTATCCCAAGGCTATTCTATGCTCCCTTAACACATGCAACAACTTTTCATCTTCTTCGGGTATGAGTGATGCATCAACAATCACTGGAAATGTATAACTATCACTCAAGAATGCATAGCGAAGATGCTCAGGTAATTGCTTCAGTTCCGGAGTTTGTAGTTTGCTGCATCTTTTCTTTAGAAATCACAGAATCCGTCTTTACTACCATCGGCTCTAGCCTCCCCACTTCATTATTAAGTGATGTAACCTGCTGCAATGCTCCCAAGGCAAATACATAGTAGAGAAATTCTTCACTAACAAAAGGTGTAAGTAAATCAGATTCACAGACAGCAGAGTTAATCATAAGCATGAGATGAAGTGGAGATACATCGTTCTAGGTGATCGGCTGGCATATCTTCTTGAAAAGTTTCTTCTACACATTACTTAATGACATCTACCCGAAAACAAGTACTTCGATCTTCTGAAAATTTCATGGCTTGGTAGATGTTGAACATCTTCCTTGTTTACTCTCATTATTATTAATTCACTCTTTTGAATATCAATTAAAGTCATTCCCGTAACCAAGAATGGTCAGTCAAGAATTAGTGGGATTTCTTCATCTTCCTTCATATCTAACACTACAAAATCGGCGGGAAAAATAAATTTATCCACCTTTACCAATATGTCTTCTATGATTCCACGTGGATACTTGATGGATCGATCCACTAGTTGTAAAGAAATTGTTGTTTGCTTCATCTCTCAAAATCCTAATTTCCTGCAAACAGAAAGTGACATAAGATTAATGCTAGCACCAAGATCACATAAAACTTTATCAAAAAATCAATTTCCAATAGTGCAAAGAAAAGTGAAACTCCCCGGATCTTTTAATTTTTTAGGCAATTTCTTTTGAAGAATGACACTTTCAAAAAGCTTCACTGCTGTTTCAAACTCTTCCAACCTTCTCTTTTTGGAAATGATGTCCTTCAGGAATTTGAAATAGTTTACCATTTGTTCCAAGTCATCTGCAAAAGGAATATTTATGTGAATTTTCTTTAAAATATCCAAAAAATTTAGAAAATTGCTTATCTAATTTTTGCTTTTGAAAACGTTGAGGATAAGGAGGTGGAGTAGAGAGAATAGGAGGATTGTTAGAAAATGAAATTGCTGGAGGCATGTCAGTCTCTTTGGCCATTGTTTGTAGCTGTATGGGAGGACTTGCTTTTCTTTGCTGGTGACCTCTCAATTTCTCTTCTACTACTAAGTGTGATGGCCTTGCATTGTTCCTTTGGATTCACTTTTGTGTTGTTAGGAAAAGTTCCTCTTTGTTGGGCATTGATGGTCCTGGCTAGTTGTCCAATTTACACTTCAAGATTCTTCATAGTGGCTCCCATATTGCTACAACGAGTCTTAATGTTGTCAAACCGTGAATCAATCTTTTTAAACCTTGCATTTGTTTCCTGAACAAAGGAAACCATGGCATTCTCAAGTGACATCTTCTTCTTGCTTGGTTGACTATCAAATCTTGGAGGAGGTTGAGGTTGCAACACATTCTTTGTATTTCCATATGACAAATTCTCATGATTTCGAAGCCCTAGATGGTAGTAATTTGGTATAGGATTACCAAGATAGTTGTAGTTCTGATTGTTGATGTATTGAACTTGTTCTTGACTCACTTCAATACTTGGAATTGTCATACTTGTAGTTGTAACATATTCTGTACTTTGTGGTATCCTTTGGGTTGTCAAAGCTGAAATCTGATAAGATAGAGTAGCAACTTGAGCTGAGAGGGCTGCTATCGGCTCAAATTCATGAATTCCAGCAACTTTCTTAACCATAGTTCTTTCAGTTGGCCATTAATAATTGTTTGAGACCATTTCTTCCAAAAGAGAAGTAGCACCATCGACTATCTTTGACATCAAAGTTTCACCAGAAGCAGCATCAACTATAGTTCGAGTTTGCCTATTTAACCCATTATAGAACATCTGAACTTGCAACCAATCTGGCAATCCATGTTGAGGGCAGTGTCGAATCAAATCTTTATACCTTTCCCACGCTTCATAGAGTGACTCGAAATCATTTTGCTTAAATTGACCAATCTCACTTCTGAGTTTGGCTATTTTTGCAGGTGGAAAGAATTTAGCAAGAAACTTTTCAGCTATGCCCTACCAACTAGTGAAGCTTTTCGGTTGTAGAGATTGTATCCAACATCTAGCCTTGTCCCTCAAAGAAAAAGGAAACAATTTCAATCTAATGGTGTCTTCAGTAACACCATTTATCTTTACAGTATCGCAAATCTCCAAGAACATTGCCAAATGAATATTGGGATCATCAAGTGGCAATCCGCTCAATTAGGCTTGTTGCACCACGTTAATCAAGGCTGGTTTGAGTTCAAAGTTGTTGGCATTAATGGTCTGGCGTCTTATACCTGAGTAGTTGTCATTCACAATTGGTCGTACATAATCCTTCAAGGTGCGTGGCAGTGCATCATGTTGTTCGTCAGCCATGGCTAGTATTTTATTTTTTCTTCGTGATCTATGAGTTCTTTCAATCTCCGAATCAAAATGAATAATGTCACGAGATCTAGCGCGGCGCATCCAACTTCAAAAACACACCTGTAGAGCAATATATATATAAATAAATTAAATTAAAACCAAGATTACTTTGTATTAATATTGGCAAAAAAATAAGAATAAATCAATCCCCCGGCAACAGGGCCAAAAACTTGATCGGTGCAAAACTGCAAGTGCACAGTATCGTAGTTTTATAGTAAAGTGATAAGAAGAGTATCGTCCTCAAGGATTGGTAACTTACTTTTGAAAAATACCGAAATTATACTAATCTTGATTTTATCTGGAGAAGTCACTAAGATTTTTGTAATTGCAATTTAAAATAAAATCAACTCAAAGAAAAATACACAAAGGAAAATAAAAATGATGTTCGAATATCAAATTAATGGGAAAGAAAACTTCTAAGAGATCGATTTCACCTAATTCCTCACTATGCTTTACTCATCTAACTAATTGAATTTAATTCTTTTTGTTTATTAGCAAATCTCTAATTCATCCAAAAGCCTTTTTGTTCATGCAGGGCGGGGCCAACGGGGGCGGGGTAGCGGGGTGTGGGCCTTGCTGCCCACCCCTAATCCTTTTCCCAAGAGCCCAATAGCTATAAGCAAAAAAGATGCTCCTTATGACGTCTAAATCCCATCAAGTAAAAACAAAAGTTGCCTCTTCACATGTTTATTTCATTTGTAGTGCTCTTCTCTCTTTCAATTTCTAACATGCAATCAAAGGTTTTTGCCATTTGATTAGTTCCAATCTCCACTGCTAAAAAAAAAATAAAATCAACTTGATCTTTATCCCTTAAGTAGCACCAGTGAAATTTAGATTTTCATTTTCTTCAAATTTGAAATAAATTTTAATGATGACAATGAAGCCTAAAATCAATAAAAATAAATAAAATTATGCAAAAGTTTAAAGTTAAGAGGTGGTAGAATATATTAAATTATGCAAGTCATCAAACAACAATAATATCATAAAGGTCCAGATCAAAAAGGCTAGAATACTTTAAAATGAAATTTAGCTCAAAACATGGTTTAGAGATGACTAATAACCTTTAACTTGATTAATTACCTTAACTCAAGTTAGAAGTTTAACAATGGCTAGATAAGCACCTTAGTGGCATGTGGCACTTCTTGGGCTTGAGGGAAACCAATGGAACGGTTTATGCAGGCTTCAATAGGAAGAATAAAGTAAAAGACGGGTTTCTGGGAGCCAATTCGTCCAAAGCTAGAACTAAACTAGGATGGTCCAGGTTGAGTGTAAATGAGGAATTTTCCCTTGAGCAATTGGTCTAAAAGGCCTCGACTAGGGGCAGATTTGTAGCAAAGCACATGAAGGTGCACCCAGGTTTTGATTCACTGTGAATTGGACAATGACATGGCTTTACTTCTATTGACATGAGATGGATCAGGTCTAATCTTCTAATTCAATTTAAGAATGATGAAAAACACTTTTTCCCTTAACACATCATATTTTAGTTGTGAACTTATCATTTAATATCACATCATAGGATGATAAGAGTATGATAAGAAAAGAGACGATGAGTAGAAGAGGAGTCACCACCAACCCCTTGGGTTGTACTGGCATTACAACTCAGAGTTCTTCCATCTGTTATTGAGTAATAAAGACCACCAAACACAACATAATAAATAGAGTAGAAATTATATATACACAACAAAATCACAAACCTTAGCGGTACTATATATATATATTTTTAACTTGGAATTACATGGATTCGTGATATATATAGAGTGGGAGCAGCCCAAAACCTGGGTGTACACACACAAATATACATATATATATATATATTTAAATATATTTCGATCTATTTAACTTTGATTTTTTTTTTTAATTTGTTCCAATAACCCAGAAGAAATCAGGAAGAAAAATACTTAATTGGCCCACCATTGTCTCAAAACAAAGCAATTAACCTAATTCATGACTTTGGAGGTCAGGCTAATTAATTACAAACCTAAAGTATTCTTGTAGTCTTGTGTCCAACTAGCTAACCCACGGTCTTCCATTAATTAATGTGAATTGGACATTGGTACAGTACTATTTCATTATCAATGTCATTAGAAACGGTTTTAGATAATTGAGCGTCCTTAGAAAAGGTTTTAGATAATTTAGCTTCATTATCAATGACATTAGCAAGGGTTTTAGATAATTTAGCTTCATTATCAATGACATTAGAAAGGGTTTTAGACAATTATCAATGTCATTACAAAGGGTTTTAGATAATTTAGCTTCATTATCAATGACATTGGTACGGTACTATTTCATTATCAATGTCAGTAGTCTTGTGTACGGTACTATATATCTTTGTTTATCAAATATATATGTGTGGGTGGCCAAGTAGCCAGAACTGAAAAAACTTTTTTAATCAAATTTCATATTTTGAACAACCCATAATTACCCATAATTTCCCTGTTAAAGGGGAATAGATAGAGTACTGCACATATAAGATATTAATTGTGTGCCATGTATTTTATATATAGATGATCACAAGTTGGTCTAAACAAATCATAAACTCTGATCAATTAGAAAAAAGAATCAGAGATATAAATAATCTTCTCTCCTGTACAATTGTTTCCTCCTAGAAGTTACAAAATTATAATTCTTTACATTGTTTAACTATGTTTTCGGACCATATATTTTTGGGTTTATTATCATGATCGTAATATGAAGGTTTTAAAATCCATTTTGGGTCTATGCTAAAGATTTGTTCCAATGGAAAATTCAATGTGTCCTAATTAATCCGGGCCATATTTAAGCCATAAACAACCTTTAGTAATTGTAGCATGATTCTTATATACTATGGGCTCGGTTTCGTTTAGGGTTTTTGTTAGGTAAGTCTAGTTTAGAATTAAGGAACTAGAATACTAAAATGGTAGCAAATGGAATACATTCTAGGGTCTAATGAACGTCCAGGATCAAAAGAGGTAGAGGTTTTGTGGTGAATTTTATCTAACAAATCAAACCCATTTAACTTTTCAAAATGAGTAACCGTAGATGTAGAAACTAAAGGGAAACCATAACAAAACAAAAATTTTGAACAAAATAGAAATGAATTCACCAAAACAAAATGAACCATCAACAAACAAAATTTTTCATGTCATTACAGAAGCACCTACTTACATAGATCGGCACGAGGATGAAGATGAAGGTATGAGGCAACGGAGCTTTGATCAGCAAAGGAGGCTAGGGTTTCAACGTGTTTGTGTGTGTGTGTGTGTGTGAGAGAGAGAGAGAGAGAGAGAACAATATAAAGAAACTCGAAGGTGACTTTGGTGAGAAGGGTTGACATAAGGGTCTGGGTATATCAAAATGGCATCATTTTGATAAACCAAAATGGCGTCGTTTTGGTACTGAATTTTTTTTTTAAAGATCCAAGTTTCTGGTTTAAAACCCAGAATCTTGCCTATGTTTACCAGTATTTCATTATGCAGATTCCGACCCAGATCAAATCAGGGCCACAACCTGTAACCAGAAATCGAGACAAGGAAAAAACTTAGCCTATATAAACAGTGCTACCTATGATCTCCTAACAAACCAAGTTCAAAAGTAATATCAACAATACATAATGATATATATATATATATATCAAAATTCTGTAAATAATAATAAAATAATTTGAATTAAGATGTTTTATTGAATTTTAGAAAATGATAGAAAATAATTGAATAAATATATTATAAAATTAAAAAATTATTTGAATATTATTTTTATTTTGAAATTTATAATAATCATATTGATTTTTGTGTTTTGTTTTAAAATCTGTAAAAGTTATTTTGATTTTTGTGTTTATATAATTATTAGATGAAAAAGTTCAAAATTTGAAATTGAAAAGTTTGTTATTTTTTAGGAATGTTCGAAAATAAAAATATGAGAAGTTTTGAGAAATTTGAGAATTATGTATCTCATCTCTGTGTGAGTCCTTAATCAGCAAGCCAGCTAATAAACAACCATGGATTCTGAAACACAATAATCCTTGAATTTAACAATGCTTCTAAATGCTGAACACGAGATACTGATTCACATAAACAAAGGGGGCAATAAAGCGGGAGAAAATGGTATATGATACTGCAGAAGATAGAACGTTTACAGCAGTACCAGAAGTGTAGTACCAGCCTAAACGGTATTGCGTAGACCAGATACCAGAAATCAGCAAGGCATGCATGAATCGAAATTAGTAGTAGCGGGAGCCAGTATCATAAACACGACCACCAGGATAGGGACCTCTAGACTCGAGTCCCTGATCTCTGGCACCCCCAAGAAATCGAGCCCGTTCTCTGTATGAATCAAAATGATCACTATTATAGCCTCTACGTGCTTCTCCCACAGCAGCTGAGCTTGCAATTCCAATGTAACCATGAGGATCGCTAGAGCCCATGCTACTGTTTGGGTACTGATCCATCATGGCCTTTTGGTACTGATGATGCCGTGCTTGTGATTCCCTCTGGAGCAATTCTTCTCTACGACCAGCATGCCGAGCTCGAAGTGCTACTAGTTGTTCCTCATACTGAGCGTTTATTGTGTTTATTCTCTGAAAAATGAGAGGCCATTGTGCAGGATATAAATCGTGTTGAACAATTAGGTTGAGTATCATGTCAAAATTTATGGTCGAAAGTGAAATAAGATGAATGAGCAACAGGGAATGGGTTGATGGCAACCAAAAATAAAATAATATAAAGCTTGATTTAGAAAAACTTAAGATTGTCGTCTTTAATAAAAGGGAGAACAAATCTTGCGGCCAAAAATACAAGTTAGACACTGTTTAAGAAGCCTCTTTGGAAATTCTCAAGAAAAGGGAGTTAGAACAATAGCAAATAAAACGCTTCCTTGGCCTTTAGCAGCATTTCTATGGGTCAAGTAGCAGTGTTTAGTCACAGACATCCCAGTTTTGACGTGAGGGATGTCACTGACTGACCAAAACCTAAAATGCATCGAGTAACTGAAGGCCATATTGTCCATCTCCATGAAGCATTTTACGCACATGATTTATGGTGCTCAAATTTTTCCTAGAAGACTTCCAACCAAAGAGATGAAAAAAATACATTCCGCTATATAATTTTGCTCCCACATGTAAATATCAAAGTAAGAAAAGAATCTTTGTTTAATGGGCTGTAATCATCTTGATGATGAAGAGAAAGACTTGAGCTTTTTATATATAAACTTTTAATATTGCTCAGAAGTGGGGCCTCCACATCACAGAGGAGAGAATAAGATAATAAATGCAGGAATGGAAGACAGACTACAAGTATAATGACCCAAAGAAGGCCCAAGCCACATCTTGGCTTATACTTCAAAAAGATTAGTCAATATTACAATTAAAGCCTAGTGAAATAATTATAAAGTGGAAGAACTTCTCCTTATTAAGCAATATGAAATCTCATTCACCATCTTCCTATACTCATATGGGAATTAGAATCTTCCCTTTTACATCCATGACGTCCTCATCAAGCCATCTCATCATAGGTTGCACAACTCAAATCTCCCTTCTAGGCAATGTGGGATTTCATTTACAGCCTTCTTATACTCGATGTATGATAATTTCCCCTCCTAATCCCTGAAATCACATCATCATCATACTGTTCCAACATAGGTGGCACAGCATAGGTCCCACATTTCCAGCTAGGATTGGCCCTAATACCATTCGTGACAGCCCAAAGAAAGCCTAAGACATGTAGGCTTGTACTTTAAAAGACACATAATCAATGTCACAATTGAAGCCCATTGGAATCATTATAAAAGGTAAGAACTTATCCTTCCCTAGTAATATGGGATATCATTCACCACTTGTAAGTAGCCCATTGGGACTTAGCACCCATGACTACCTCTATAATCTACCCACTCCGTGTGGGTCATCCATATTCCAATGTAGGACTGAGGAGTAACAATAAGTAGGCTAGATAGCTTTGCACTGCCCTGTAACTGAGGTGGGACTAGAGATGGTACATCCATCACAACTCACCTCGTGTTATCACGAGACTGAGTACGAGTGGTTCAACCCAACGGACAGGACCATTTTCTAGGCCTTCAAAAATATTTCAATTCACAGAAACAGCTCAACATGGATTTTACACTGAATTTGAAGTCAAGGGGTCTCTCTCTCTTATTAATAAAACTCTTATTTACTGATAAACAAATGTTTTTAACCACTCTAGGTGAGGATCACTATGAGAATGTAATTGCATGATGGGACTTGGCTCAAGGAGATGAAACGGAGGCCTAGTGTGAGAACCTGGACTTTGCCAAAGTCCCCGTTTCTTCTTGTCATTTTATTTTAGAAAAGGTTTCCTAAACTTTTTTTTTTTTTAATAAGAGATGAATAGATTATTGGTTGGATGAAAAGCCCTTAGTAGGTTTTATTTTGGACCTTGAGGATTCTTATATTAGAAGGCTTTAAGGGAGAAGAGATGAAGAGAAGCCCAATATGACCCACATGGATTTCGGCCACCAAGGAAAATACTAGGGTTGGAAGGCCCAAAATATTTTCCAAGGCATGTGGTAGGCGCCACATGGCATTTGAGGGCTATTTGGTCTTTTAAGTGAGGAACCTAGGGAAAGGGCATGGTGAGACACTTGTCTTACATGCATGAGTTTCTAGAAAGATGAGTGGAGGATGAGGTCACCTAAGGCTAGGACTTACATGCCCCTTTTGGTAAGAAAGGCCAAATTGTGCCATTTTTCAAGCACGTGTAGAGTAAGAGGAAGACCTTTGGAGTTCCAAGAAGATCTTACTAGGGAAGGGGAAAGGTTTGGTTCTAGAAGGATATTGGAAGAGACTTTTGGAGGGGAAAAGAGAGAGAGGAGCAACGGCACGTAGAGAGAAAGAGACACCTTGGGAAGACAAAGAGACCCTTTGAGTGACTTAGGGTTTCGGCTAGCTCAAGACACACACTTTTCCGCCACATGGCAACCATGCAAAAGGTTGGAAGAGCCCAAGGAGGATTTGAAGAGCATTTTACCTTTTAACCTTTAGATACAATGAATATGGACAAGTGAATGAAGGGCAAAGGTGGAAATGGACCAAGAGAGGGCCGGTTGGGAGGAATCACATGCCATCCCTCGGAGTTATCCTTTGGGTTTCAAATGCAATCCCATCTAAGAGAAATGGAAAAGCCACCTTGCCAAGTGGCATTCATGCATGAGACTTTTGGGAGGATAGAAGGTTCTCTTTTTAAAGGGCAACCAAAAAGGTGGGAGGCCTTTTTGCTCCATTCTTCATTTTATTTCCTAAGGGTTTCGGGACACACAAGTTCTCCCAAGCCCTACACTATCTCATCACTTTCTCACCACCCAAATGCCACCATTTCACTTCTTCTAAGTCAAGAAGCACAAAAAGGTTACCCTACACCATTCGGCTAGGGATAGAGTTCAAGGAGGTGAGCACCATTCCACTCTCTTCCCCACACACACACACACAGCCAAGAAGGAAATCTCTCAATCCTATTCAGCTTTAACCCTTTGCTTCGCAACCACACACTCCCACTTGGGTAACTAGGGTTTTCTCTTCAAGAAAGAATGAACCCTAGATACCTATGGCTTTTTTAACAAAAGAAACACAAGGTTGTTAAGGGTGAAGGTTTCGGTTTTTTTTGCTTGAAAAACAAAAGCTAGGGTTTCACTCCTAGAGAGAGGAAGAATTTGAAATGATGCTTTGGTTTGACTTGAAAATACTTGGTAGAAAGAGGGAAGGAAGGTCACAACCATGACCAAGGGAAGAGCTCGGGTTTTCAGGCTCTAGGGTTTTGAACTCTAGGGTTTGGTTTAAAAGGTCATTTTTCTGGAAAATCCCAAGTACACACACATGTCCAACCTCACCTCTAAACTAGGGTTTTTCTCTAGTAGTTTCTAATACATTTTGTATATACATTTTCAGATTTCTTTTGCTAAGTATATACGATTGGATGTTGTAAGTAAACTTCCAACTTACCTTGAATAACTCTTGTATATGTATGATGAACTCTTGGTTGTTATTTCTTGAATTGATTCTTGTTATATGATAGAGTGCTATTCGGTTTTGCCATAAGAATGGATTGCCATGCTTGTATGATAGAATGTTAATGTATATCTTAGATATGCCACGATTAGGGTTTCGGGTTTGACCTAGTTGTATGCTATGTATGCTTGTTTTGATCCATGAACATGTAAAAGCTTGTGATGATAAAAATCTATGTTTGGAAGGTTTGGAGGTTTCAGCCAAGGTTGCCTAGGGGGAAACCGAATCTGTTTTGTGTTCTAAGAGTGTATTTTATGTGTGTTTATGTGTAATCATCCTATAATTGCATGTTCTAATATTTTCAAGCAGTATCATGAGATGCATATGGTGATTTGGCTTGCATATGTTTCGGGTTGTCTAAGTTGCATGTGTTTGAGGAATTGTTATGTCATGTCTCATGCATTGAGGTCTGAGTTTTTCAAAAAGAATAGTTAAAAGTAGTCTTTATCTTTATCATGACCCCAAACGCTAGGATAGGAAAATGACCTAGTGGAACTCCCTGTTCACTCTGGACTGTTTAAAGTTAAGTGGAGACCCTCGGGTTGACAAAGTATAGTCGACGGGCCTCGGAAAGTTCCTATGGGAGGATACCAGAGTGAGGTTTCACCTAAAACTAGTGGGTGGGTGTTACAGTGAAGACGAAATAAGCGAACTGCCATAAAATAAGAAGAGAATGTTTATGATATGACGTAGTCACCTCGATCAAAGGGATCGATGGTTGATACGGTAAATAGCGGTGAACACACGGTGCTTAGGGGAGCCGTGAGGTATCCAATCATGTTAAGCATGAAAGGACTGAGGCAGTTGAGCTCTATGAATGATAAGTTGTGCCATGAAATGTTATGATATGGCATGTTATGCTAAGTACAAGAACCCGAGCTCAAATGATATGAGCACGTGTTAAAAGTTTAAAAGATGAAAAGAACATTTATGATAGGTTTAAGTTGCATGTGTCAAAGTTTACATGTGAAGGTTGATGTTCATGCATTCATTATAAACTGTGATTGTTTATAGTTTGCTTATGTATGCATGTGTTATTTATTGTATGTTGACTGTTTACTTGCTGAAATTTCTTGAAATCTCATTATGATAATTTCCACTACCATTTCACCAACCGGAATGGTAAAAGTTGTGACAGAACTAGATGACCAAATGGAAGAGGACAGCACTCCCTCTAGAGAGGATAGTGCCGAAAATGGAGGTTAACTCTTCAGAGCCTTCGATCCCCGAGCTTTTGGAGTCCATCGGCAAGACCCTCACTGAAGCCTTACAACTCATTGATGCACTTAAGTGACTCACGAACCTGAGCAAGGATCGGTTCCTCGAGAAAAGGATTGAGCCGGAAACGCTTTAGTTTTAGGATCAAGTGTTATGAGGGTTTTATTTTGGAGACAAAACTATATTTTGGATGGTCCCTTGTTTTGGGGAGATGATTTCAAACTATTAACTTTCTGGAAACTATGATGGAAACACTCTCTTTTGGGATCTTTATTAAGGTACCATGTTTAATTATTTGTCACCGTCCTTAAGTAGTTTAAGAAATTTTAAGCTTCAGTCACTGTTCAATTCCAAGTGGGGGGCTGGGGGCGTCACACATAGACAAGTTCATGGTTGTTCAGTTTTATGCTTCAGTATTTAAGTGATATTATTCAGTATATGAGACTTGAATGATTTTTTTAATAAGTGCCTCCGCACACTTCTATATTTCCAGAATTTTAAATAGAGGAGGATTTTGTTTTATCTTATGGAGTCTTTTATACTGGGCTTCTATGTAAATAATCTTCAAGGTTAGTAGCATTCTGGATCCACTAGATTTCTAAAAATGACATTATTCTTATAACCCTAAGGGGACGGGGTGTTACAGTAGGATACCTAAGAACATGAACGTATCAGGTAATTCTTGACATCTACTATTAAAAATTGAAAATGTACCATGGTTTAACTAAGATCAAGAGTCTGAATTTAATGATATGTCAGCAGCCTAATTTATATACGCTGAGATGTAAATAAATAACCATTTCATAGCATGTGTCCTCCCTCTAGAAGGATCCTGAATTCAAAGAAGGTTTGAAATTTTATGGTGTTAAGGTTTCTCCCATTGTCAACCAAGATTTAAGAAGGGAAAAAAAATAGAGAAAAAGCCTCCTAGGTAAAAAAGTTATTTTGACATTTTATTGTTACTGTAAGCTGGAACCAGATCATTTTTTTTAATAGGTATGTCTTTTGTCCCTTGACCCCAAACCCAGTTTCATTCTCGTAAAATTTTTTGTGTCAATTCAGACCATGTATTTTGGTCTTCCTACATGACAAAATTCATCACTGCATCCCTTTTTATCACGATGAAACTTATAAAAAAATGGATGCACGAAGAATATTTATCACTTCAATATGACTCCATATAGGAGATACATTGACAAAAAATTTCAGGATACAAAACTGAATTCAGGTGATTTTGCAAGAGACCAATGGCATACTTCAATGTTGTAACCTCATGAAAATGTGTATTAGTAAGTCACCCAAAGTAGCTAAGAAAATGTACTTTGAAATGTTTTTCTATGCACTTTCAAACATGAACTAACCTCTCTATGCCGAGCATTTTCAGCATCCTCAATGTCATTCTGCTCCTTGGCTAGTTTCATAATATCATCATGGAATTTTTGCTCAAGACCTTCAAAAGTCTGCAACAGAGCATTGCCCTCAATACCGATGTCCATATTTTCTTCATGTGTTTGGGATCTGGTGTCACTGTTGCTTTGTTTTTCTAAAGCTAGTTTTGGATCAGGCCTCTGACCATGAAAATAGGATCTTGGAGCATCACTCCCTTGGCCTACATGATAACAAGCGTGTTTCTCAAAGTGTAAGGAGTCCAGAACACAGTGATAGAAACTAAAATCCATGTCAAATCCGCAACAATTCTAAATTGATATCTTGAGTTTATGAAGCAAATATGGTATGTACAAACACAAACATAATTAAGACGAATTGAAAACATATCTATCCTATTCAGTTCTCTAGGCTGGCTCATTCTGTGTTCCATTTATATGCAGCACTTATAAAAGCCTCCCTAAGAAGTCACCTTAGCCCAGTAACCTTGAGCAAGTAATAAAAAAGTTCATTAAAAATGCAGGATGAACACAAGAGGAACACACCTAGAGAAAGATTATTAAATTTTGGTCTCAATATCACCATTTTCAATCTTTTTCTAATAAAAGTATTGAAAAAAAATAAACTAGCATTAGCAATGGTTTAGATAGAGCCAAAACCCAATTGTCTACAAGCGTGAAGATCAATTAAAAAAAATTAAAATTAACATAAAATATAAATCAAATTTAGCATTTCATCTCTCAGATATAAATTCTTTATGATAAGTAGTATTCTACATATGATTAAACACACTTACTCCCATCTTCTTCATGGAAAGCACATAACTAAGCAATTTACGAGGGACCCCTACTATCCATGTACGGGTTCAAAGATGCATACGCAGAGAAAAATAACACTTGCCTTCATTGGACATATAAGATGCCACTGAATTTGAGACTTTTGATCCATCCCTTTCCCATTTCCATCGTCCCTCTGCATTCGAGGACACATATGGATGTTCCCTCTCAGGAGTGAAGGCCTCTAGTCGTCCTTCGAAAGGACCCAGCTTCTCCTCCGTCCTCTGAGTAGACATTTGATGCATCTGGCTGCCGGCATATGTACTGACACCCGAATGGGTATACTGCCCCTGCTGTCTCATTGTTGTTAGATTGTTGAACGCTTGATTGGTAGACCTATCAAACATAAAAGCCATCAGAAGAATTGTTAAATTACTTATTAGATGCACAGACACAAGCAAACCTTGCTATAAAGTCAAATTTATTATAGTGCACAATGAAGAGGCATTCCATTCATGGATATCAAAAGACTGGGTTTGAAGTTGAACACTCCATGATCATAAGCAAATGTCTAAGGCATGTTTGGTAAAAGAAAACCTAAGGCTCTAATGAAGAGTTTGTTAACAATCACTTTCATAAAACATTTCCAGTTTTTTCATAAACATTTCAACATTTCATGGACAATAAAATTGAAGCCAATATGAGGAGATTATCATAGTGCCTACAAAACAAAAACAAGGACTAGCATTATTAAGTATATTATGTCAATAATAACCTCAGCAGTTAGCTTAATTGTCTAACGGAACAACGAAATGACAAAACAACCAGTGATGCAATGTTCTTGAGGTTTCAAAGTGAATGTCGAAACAAACAACAATAAACCTGAACATATAAAAAAGAAAAGCGAATAACTACGGTCAAATGCCATCAGGAGTTCATAGACCAAGTTGTACATGTTTTGTTTGATAGGTAAGTTGTACATATGTACGCACACATGCAAACATGCATGAACAAATACGTATCCGAGCATGAAGCCCAAAAAAGAGGCCAATCAATTTCATAGTCATTTTATCAAACAAAATACGTGCAAAACCCTGTAAGAAAAATTAGGGTTAATTTTTGTTCATAAGTAAGGGGTTAACATATCTAGCAAAAAAAAAAAAATGTGAAGGTTACATTTATCATGAAACCCCAACTTAAGAGAAAAAAATCTTACAGATAAATTTAATAATATCAAAGACCCAGCTAGACCCCTAATGATCAGCTCTTTATGAAACCCAGGCGAAGAAAACCTTTAAAGAGTTAACAGAAAAAAGAAAAAAAAAATAACAGAGCAAAAAGATCGGAATTCAGAAAACATTAAAAATTAATTTTCTTTCCTGAATTATTTAAATATTTTCATTACACTACCTTCTTCAACTCTGTTGGATGAGGCCGAGAAGCGAACTCCGAGCAGCGCTAGACTATAAATGGTAAGATCTTGGTATGCTAATCTTTTCGTCCACTACGGAGCTGAACCGGGTCGAGTAGAGTCTGGTCATCGATTCTTATGCGATTATCTTTATGAATCTCTCTCTCTCTCTCTCTCTCTCTCTCTCTCTCTTTTTTAACTTTATGAAATAACCTTGAAGTAGCGATGTGGTCTAAAAATTACTTTTACGTTTATATTTTCAAGTTAAAAGTAGTCATAGTTGTTTTCTTTCTTTTTTTTTTTTGTTTTTTTTTAAATTTTGTGATTAAGAAAATAGAGTAACCCACACGTATGATTAATCTGAACATCTCATGAGTGCATACGTTGCTTAAACTTGTTCTTTAAATCTTGTTTGGATACGAGAAATATTTCATCTTATTTCATCTCATTTCATTTTTATAATCTTTTTAAATTTTAAAATAATAATAATATTAAAAAATAATATTTTATTTACTTTCAATTTTTATCTCAATTTATTACCCATCTCATTTCAATTTAATATTTAAACTGTCCTAAGAACGGCTATGGAATTATGCTATGAGATGGGGTTTCTCTTAGGTTGTTTTTGAGGGAGCTGCCAAGAATATTATTCAAGCTACTAATGAATTGGAAGAAAATTGGACAAAGTAAGGGCTGATAATTGCAGACAATAGAGTCATGCTTGTTCGAAATCCTGGTTGGATTAATTTTATAAATAGGGAAGCAAATGTAGACAAGTTTGCTTTATCATGTGAATGTGACAGTGTTTGGATGGAGGATGTTCCAGCGCCTATCATGAGTGTTGTTATATCTGATAAAGTATATAATGTTTTCTAATCAATGTCCAATGATAAAAAATTCAAAAAAAATGCAAATTTATAGAGAAATTAAAAAAATACAAACTTGTAAAAAATATTCAAAGAGTAATGCTCTATATAGTCGTAGAATGAATAAGTTTCGTTCAGTCACTTTAAAAAAGAGTGAAGTTTACTATTAAAAAATTATTACTTTTTATTTAGATTCCGTATTTATTTATTTTTTTAAAAATAATTACATGAAACTTACATACTAACGACTGCAATTATTATTTCTTAAATTTAAAATGGATGCCAGTTATCACCAAGGAAGTCCCTCTGATTATTACGATCATAAGGATTTTAAGATTTATGCTTTAATATTTTAGTCTTTTACTTTAGGTAGGAATAATTGTGTGATCATTTTTTTAAAAAAAATTGTGCATCCTCTGCGTCGTGGTTTGAGTTGGGTTAAAAAATGCACTCAATTCAATAAATAATTTCATTATGTTATGAAACTAAAATAGAAATGATATTACAAAAGAAAGAGTTGTTATTCAATAATAAATAACTTAAACTTATATAAATGAATGATACCTATATATAGAGTACAAATGCGGTTTATGTATAGCTTAAGTCATAATTGACGGCTAAGAACGGTCATAATTGATGGCTAAAGGTGGTCATATAAGTTGGTTTATAACACTTCTCATTTTGATGACCATATATAAAGAACATACATCGTTAAAACTTTGCCAAGGAAAAACCTTGTGGGAAAAAAATCAATGATGAAGGAAAAAGAGTACAGTATTCATGTGTACCGCCAAACGCTTTAGGATTATCTCATTAAAACCTTGCAAAGGAAAACCCAAAGGGAAAAAACCTTAGCGAAAGAAAAAGAATACAATTAGCACTAGTTTTCAAAATATTTACTCTCCCTGAAAAGTGCATTATGATAGGTTTTGAAATTTTTGCATTCCAATGTTCTGCACAATCTTCTTAAATGTTGAGTTGGTAATTTAGTGAATAAATCTACCAAATTATCACTTGACCGTATCTGCTTGAGATCAATTTTACCTTTCTCCTCATGAATTACGATGATCTCTGAGTGATTTGTAGAGGTAGCAGATAGTGTTTGCTTGATAGATTTCCATGATATAGTAGAATTTTCCTAAGTAAATACATATCCAATTTGAGATCTACCTCTGTGTGGATCTGAAAGATAACATGCATTCTCATATCCAACTAATTGTGAAATTGATCCATGTTGATAAAATAATCTTATATCAACCGTACATTGGAGGTAACGAATGACATGTTTAATATCATTCCAATATATTCGAATCGGTGCGAAACTATATATTGTAAGTAAATTAACTGAAAATGCAATATTAGACTGAGTGTAATTTGTAAGATACATCAGGGCTCCAATTGCACTAAGATAAGGTACTTCAGGATCAAGAATTTCTTCATCATCTTCATAAGGACGAAATGGATCTTTTCTGCACATCAAGTGATCGAACAACCATTGGAGTTCTCAGGTGATGAGTTTTGTCCATATAAAAAGTACTTCAAGACTTTATAGTGAAAGGTCTTTGCGTTGATGCATCTCAATATTGTGTATCAACTCTTTAAATAATGCAGTTGGTAATGTTTTGGTAAACAAATTCGCCATATTGATTCAAAATCGTTTTAGCATTAAATTCACTACTCTTCTGGAGTTGTGCTCTTATGGAGCTCTTGTGAATAACATAGTTAGTGAAGAAGTTATCAAAGTTAAGTCGTCAACCTCCATATTCAACAAAAACGGTGGCCACCTTTTTAGACTAGACAAGTATCGCAGGATTTTACAGCTCTTCTAGAGCTATCAGGTGCCGCAGGGCTATGATGCTACATCTTTTGTCTCTTGTAGAGAGATACTTTACGAGAGACGTTGTGAAGCAATAGAGATGCTTTGTCCTTCATTTTACTCACCTGAGGATGTTGCTCTTATGATAAGAGCAGAGATTAATTTTTCTGGAAGGAGTTATTCTGATATCGTTTCAGAATCAAGATTTCTTAGTGCTCAATATTCTGCCTTTGTTATGACCATGTCTCAAAGGTTATTAGCTAAAGTGAATGAGATCAACCAACTCAATAATCAAATATCTTAATTGTGTTAGAAGCTCTCTGCGAAGAGTTGTAAGAACAAGAAACTGGAGGAAGAAAATAAGACACAAACGTGACCTTCAGCCATGTATAGAGGATCTAGAAAGAGAATGAGCTCAAATGCAGGATTAGCAGCAACGAATATTTGAAGAAGTCTAAGGATTTAGAGAATAAGGACAAATTGCATTTAATCTTGCCGTGGATATTTAAAAAAGTCCAACTTCTAAGAGAGTAGGGGCAAGCTGCTTTTAATTTTACGGCCTATTAAATAATTGTAGAATATCTGTATTTAGCGTATTCTCTATCAATATATGTAATTTTGTCTTACTTTCATAATTTTCTCTATAAAAGAAATATTTAGCTCATCTTCATTCGCATCTCATCTTCTTCACATTTCTGTAATTAGTCTGCATTCTTACTCTACAATTTCTTATGGGCCCCAAGGCGGACCAAGTCTTAAGGATCAATTACAAGATTAAGAGACACGAAGATCAAGGGAGCAATGCAAAAATTGGTGCAGATGAAGATAGCAAGAGCCAAACACTCATGATGGGCTTGAAGGAATGAGAATCAGTTTTGATCCACCTGATCCAAACTCTGGAAGACTTGACTTAAAGATATGGCTTTTAGATATTAAGGCTTTCAATTTGTTTAAAAGGATTTCTATTATTAGTTTAGAATAAGTGGGTTTGAAGATGCTTAGCCCACATGTCTTATTTCTAATGAACCAGGGTCTAGATTTTAATATAATCTAGGAGGTTCTTGAAACGAGTTCCCAACGGGTCTAAATTCTCCATCCATAGACTTGAGTTTGCCTTTCCTGGGTTGTTTTTCCAATATTGTTGTTGGGTCTCAAAGCGAGTCGATTGGGGTTCACATCATTTGGTATTCATAGCAAGGTTTCCAATCAGGTCTGATTCTATCTTTTATTTATTGCGTCATAAATTCTAGGGCTCCAATGTTCTAGGGTTGCCAAACAAAAAAAACACATAAATTCATTTTTTTTTCTTGGGCTGCAAAAATTTGCACCATCTAGGGTTTCATTGATTCACATCTATTCATTGTCAATTTTTATGTGTTTGAATTCAATTGTTTGATTATCACAATTGGATATTTCTGTTTGTGGTTGAATTGTTGAGAAAAGAAGAGAAAAAAAAAAAAAAAAGAAAAGAAAGGAAAGGAAAAGAAAAGAAAATTCTAAAAAAAAAAAAGGAGAGAAGGATTTTGGGTATGAAATACTTTGCCATATGAAATTGAGTGCTTTGTCATTGATTGAGCCTTCACTTAAAAGAGGATGAATACATCTTTCTAGTTGGTACCTTGTTCCGTAATTACTCTTTCCAGCGTATAAATTCCTTGAGTCTCGGGTTATTTTATTCCTTTCGTGTTTTCTCTTGTTCTTGTTTCTTGAACCTAATTACTAGTTGGAACAAAACAAGGTTGTATTGTCTTGATTGAGTTCAATTAGTTCTTAAAGAACTTTGAGTGGGAAAACTCTTGAGGTAAAAGACAAGAAAGTGTGAGATCATTATTGGGAAAAAGCCAATTAAGAGTGTGATACACAAGTGAAGTGCCATTATTCGAGTGTAAACACGTAAGGGAGCGTGTGAGTTCTTTTTTCCACTAACATTCTTTTTCGTGCAGCATGTACTATGTCTCATAATAGTGACTTAACACCGATGGAATGATGTGAACCCCAATCGATTTGCTTCGAGACCCAACAACAATATTGGAAAACAACCCCA
>QGSO01000937.1:0-67820 GCA_011037825.1 Carya cathayensis | reverse complement strand
AATTTAAATCGGTTTTCAAAATATAAAAATCAATAACACTGGTTTAAGACTGGTTTGGTTAAACAAAAATTGTAATCGTAACCTGACCCGTTATAAATCTAACCGAATCTATCGATTGAGTTCCTTTCCAATCCAGTTCAACTACTTTTCCATTCCTTTTTACGCCCTTAATCAACAACGACGTAATTTGGCAAGGAAGGAAGGGCAATGATACCTTTCTCACCTATAATTTATTATTATTATTATTCAAATAGTAGGATTCATTGCTTGTCCTTTACTTGCGATATTGTTTCTTAAGCAACGAGTGACACTTTTTTTTTTTTTTTTTTTTAAGGCTTAAGTCACATTTGAACTCTATCTTAAAAAGAAGTCAATAGTTAGATTGAAGTCCTATTAAAATAAAAAGATTTCTCCTCCAAAGCACCGTAGGATCCTCTATATATATATATATAACTTACAGTGATTTCGTTTGGTTACATAGTTCAGAAGAGATAACATGAAATGTTTTGTTCACAGTTAAATAAAATATTATTATAATATAACTTTTTAATATTAGTTTTGTTTTGAAATTTGAAAAAATTGAATTGTTTATTATATTTTGTATAAAAATTTTAAAAAAATTGTAATGATAAAATTAGATAAGATGAGGTAGTTTGGATTTGAGTAAACAAACGAGGCCTTAATAAAGGGTATCACACTTTCCACTCAAGTTCTCTAAGTCCTCACCTAGTCATTCCATAAGAGGTAGCACAACTCTAATCTCATACTTCTTGTTGGAATTACCTCTTATACCATTTGAAATGTCTAAGGAAAGGCCAAAGTTACATGTGAGTCATACTCCAAAAAAATTAGAATGCTTAGACTCTTGAATTCATTAAAGGCCACGAAACAGGGTAAAGAACTAAAATTCTTACGCTAATAAAAGTGTGCAAGGGCAGCCCATCATAACGAGTGTAATGAAATGAAAGCATGATTTTATATATTGGAGTTGAGAGGGAATATACTGGGATTTGGGAGATATCAAGGGCTAGGGCGGAAATTCAGGAGCTCATTTTTTCCATGGTACACATTGGAGGTTGAATTGTACTAGTCCAAAAATCTAGAGAAATCACTAATTTAAGAGTGTAAATGAACTAAGTTCAAGCAAGTAGTAAGTGGTCAACTCTCGTTCATTTATTTTTTATTTAAACACGAGTCAAGTTCAAGCTTTTCATCCAATTGGAATTTATGTTCATGAACAATATGTTTAACATTCGAATGAGTTCAAACTTATTTATGAGCTACTTCATTTAGATTTATATTGTATCTTATAACTTTATCTAGCATTTTTTACAAGCAATTTTGGCCTTTTTGCTAATATTTTTATTATGTTTGTATTTATTCATATCAACAATTAGATTCATAACAATTCAAGTAATATATGTATTCGAGTTTATACTAACCAAGTCGAATTTTGTATAAGCTGTATCGTATTATAATCACTTCTAAATTTTTGCCTACCAACAATTTATTTATTTAAATAAATATATTGAATTGAATTCGAATTTATTTATTTTTTATTTTTTTTCTTTTAGAGACCAGCATTGCTTTGATCCTCAGGCAATCATTATTCCGGGAATCGGAATGGCAACTTTTCTTTTAGTTATTATATATTTCAAGGATAATGCTTTGGCCATAGCTGTTGCTCCCGCTGACCCTTTTTTTTTCTTTTTTTAATAATTAAGAAATTTCTTTTTAATATTATTATATATTTTTTATATTTTTTTAAAATATTTAAAAGTATTAAAAAATAATTTGAAAAAAAAAACAAAAAAAAATTAGTTTTATACTACACATCAGATAAATATAAGAAATTTTTTATTTCTTTTCACCTTAATAGATGTGTGGTGTAAGACTGCTCAGTATAATGTTTCTCTTTATATACCTCTAAAATAAAATTAATTTTATTTACAAATTTTTACACTACACATTATATATATAGCTTAATTTGATTTGAAAGATAAATTTTAAAATTTAAATTTTACAAATCAAATTATACCATGTAGAAGGTGTTGGTTTAAATTAAACAGCTTTCAAATAGCACTACTAATCATTTGATATACAATCAAAAAATTTACTTGTATCATTTTATTATTTTTTTAGGTAGGACATTTAAATTTTCTTCGGAGTGTTAAAATTGTTGAACTTCTTTAGACTATAGTTATGTATTTTAAATTCGGTTAAAGAAATTGGTTCGTGTGAGTTTTTTTAATTTGTACTGGGTTCTTTTTCAGTTTTTGTTATTTACTTTAAATTTTAGATGTAACTAGTTTATTTTTATTTTAATAAATTTATGGGTTTTATTTATTTGCTAAATACTAGTTTTGTTATTTTACTATTTTAGATATTTTGTTTAATTTTCATTATATTTTTAAATTTTATTTTTCTTTTTATAAGCTTTTTTAATTTTTATTCTTACTTTGTTAATTTTTACAAACAACACATTTCATGATTAGAGCTAATGTGGCCTTTCTAACAGTTTATTAATAGACTTATGACAGTGGGACTAACAAGATTTCTTAAAACAACAATAAGTAAAAACAAACCACTAGGGATGTAGAACTTAGACCTGTGCATAAAACCGCCTCACCCGATCAATCCGAAAGATCCGGCAAGGAATCACCCGACTAAAGTCGGGTCTATCGTTTCAAATCTAATAACGGATTTATTACCCCCAATATCGGTCGAAACCGATCACCCGAAGGATTCATTTTGTCAAGGAGCTCGATCTCTGTATACTCTCTCTCTCTCTCTCTCTCTCTCTCTCTCTCTCTCATCGTTTACATGGAGCTCGATCGGTTGAGCTAGGATGTGCTCATTGCCATCAACAAGATGCACAAGAAGCTTCAAGCCGGTGAGATTCCATGATAGATCGTATTTACTCGACAGATTCCAAATATCCTTTTCCTTTTTCACGAAACCCAAATCTGGAAAAGGGCCAACAGGTCGCATGAACACAGATTCTCATCCCCAAACACATGCTTCCCATAAAAATCGCATAAATTTTTGTCTTATTTTTTGCTATTTTTTGCCTTCTTTTTTCTAAGCCTGGAATGAATCCTGCCTGGGAGGGTGGGGTGCGCTAGGCGATTGTGCGAGCGAAACCAACGATGAACTCTTGACATTGGACCTCTAGAAGTACTCGAAGTGGCTAACGTCTGTCGCATTTCTCAAGTCTGACAGGATCTGACCCTTCCGAGCTACACTTTAGCACCAACAACACCGTGATTCCTAATATTACAACAGCAGATTCACAACAGCAGTTTCACCAAGGAGCAACATTGTTGTTACACTAATATTAGTAAAAACATAAAAATAAAAATAGAAGGCAAGGAAAACAATGTGTGCAATAGTTCCCCAACAAGCATCAACAATTTCACAAACGGTACGAGCATGAGGAGCCTTTCTTTTTATCTCTATAGCCATTACACCGGAAAAAGGTACCTGAATGGTAGCTCCATTTGCATACCAGAAAGGTCAGCTAACACCATATTTTCTAGGAAAATACTCAAGCCACAAATGAATTACACAAAACATAATCTCACTAACTGACGTAATATGATATAATTCGTTAGATTGTAAAATTACTTTGTATAGTAAAGTAAATCAATCTAATGGACTATATGAAATCACGTCAGTTTGTATAATTACTTTTGTGTAATCTCTTTGAAATTGTACTCTATTTGCTAAGCTAAATAGCCAAAGTCCCATCAGGCATTTCGTCAAACAGCTTTTCATGCCTAAACAACCCATTCAAGTAACTAGGGTCGTACCCTCCCATTTCCAATGACTGCTCGATCATTGTTCCCCCAAGGAGAATTTCATAAATCTTACTAGCATCACTACTCCAAACACCTAAAGGTTCTCCTATACCCAAACAACAAAACCACAAAACACAAGCAAAAGAAATAGATCATTGGAACAACCAGGATGAAAACATATAGACTCAGTACAACCTTTTTACCATCTACCACAAACTGCTTCAGTTGATGGTTACGAATTCCTTCAACAATTTGGCACTCATAAGCAGCTGCAAGCTTGTGTACATATAGTGCATCAGAAATTAACAAAAGCTGGGGACGATTTTCTACAACTGGAGCCATCTCTTCCACAATATCTCTGTTAACAACTTGATGTAAACTAATTACATACGATTCCTAAATACAAATTCACTCACATTCACTTAGACGGAGGCGACCCATCATTCGGATGCACGTAAGCATAGATGGTGTAGAAAGTTTGGGCAATTGAAAGCGATAAGAGCACAAACGCAGCCAACGCCGAAATGAACGACCAAGGAGTGTCAAAATACTTACGCCGGAAGCTCGCCCATTGCATGTTCCAGCAATTTCTATAATGCTCGTCCACATTCTCAAACAACTTGGACAAATAACAATTCCTATCAATCACCACGCCCTTTCCCATCTGGTTGATGAAGCGCACAACCTCGTCATCGTTACCAAGATTCTTATCCATAATGTTGTGGTGGCGTAGGTACCCAACATCCTTCGCACTTTCCACGAGGCAGTCCAAGAAGGTTGCATAAGTGTTGAAGTGTTTGGAGACGTCGCAATGAAACTGCTCGAATGCCACGCAATTTGACAAGAAAGAGCCCATGAGTTCGTCAAGTCTTAGACGAGGCTTTCCTCTTTGACCGATTTGAGCTTAATCCCCGAGCGGCGGAGCCTTGAGAAGCTGTGCATAATATGGGTTGGTGTGTCACTGCTTTGTTTTCTGTTTAATTCCTCGGGTATAAAGCTTAAACGAACCAAGTCCAGTAAATGCGAGACTTTTAGATCACGAGACCGGCGCCGGCATATGAAATCATGAGGTCTTCGCAATGCGATAGCTTCGTTGAAGAATTGCATAGCAAGCAAGGATAAGGACAAACTAGACTTCTCCTCGCTAGGCATTTTGGATATTTCAAATAACTTTTCTAGTATAATGAATGGTATCTGATTCTCAAGCAGGAGGAAGTCCCTATATAAAAATGGTAATACCCAACCAACTGTGGCCAGAGGATCATTGGGCTCGAATAGTCTCGGGTCTTTAATCTTGCGAAAAAGTTCTATTATGAAGCAGCCATCAAGAACCATCATTTCGATGAACTGAGGGCTTTCCTGTTTAAGGATCTCCGAATAGTATTCCCTGGCATCCTTTTCAAGTGGCTTTATGCTTTCCAAGTAGTACTCTAAGGTCTTGGTCGGTTTTGATCTCCAGAGCAAGTAGTTGAGATACCGCCACTTGTGCTCCTCAATCATCATGAGCTGCGGCTTGCCGTGGTGATAGGGCCCGATGGAGACAACAGAAGGATGATATGAGTTGCCGACGAACGTATGGGGGACTTTGAAGATGCAACATGTCCTTTTGCTGGCGGTTACACTCAGTGACCTTGGGTTCTTCTTAGAGATCTCATCTATCATTTCTTGGCATTTATCATTGATTGGTATCCCTGCATCGATAAGGTGGATGCAAGCATAAATAAGTATAATTAAAATATTCACTAAGCGGATATATCATTACATTCACCATGCATACTCAAGTTCTATATATAATTAAACAAAGAAGTATGTTTGTTAATTAAAAGAGGGCTAAATGCAATATCGGTATCTGACTTTTCACGTTTTACAAATTGGAACCAAGATTTTCAACTTTTGCAAAGTTGATAATGAAGAATTTGAGAACTCGCAATCAATTACTTCTGTCTATTTTATATTAGAAAATAAGTGGGAGCACGGCCACGTGCATGGTATAAAAATAACAACAAATCTCAAAAAAACATAAAAATATATTTCAAAACCTAAAAATTATAAAATAAATAAATATATAAGAAAATCTTAAAAATCTAAAGTTTTACAATATATCTAGAAGTTGAAAAATTAAACAATATTTACTAAAATGGAAAAATTTTAAAAATTTAAAAAACCATTAAACAGGAAAAACTCAACCAACAAAATAACTTATTAAAACATGAAAGGGAGAAAAAATAAAAATAGACATTTTAGAGACAATGCTACACATCATACCACACCACACACTTTATATATTAAAATATTATTTTTTATTTTTATTATTTTTTATTTTATTTTATTCTTATTAAACTAATTAAATTATTCTATTTATCATCTATACACTACATATTTATTATAGAAAAAATGAAAAACAATTAAAATAAGTGTGGTGTGTGAAGTGTGAGGATGCTAAAAAGAATTTTCCTTAACCTAAACATGCCACCCAGCCAAGCCTTGGTGGCCTAGATTCGGGCCGCCGTGGCGGGGCTAATTTTTTATTATATTTATTAATCTTTTGGATTTATTTTTTGGTTATTATAGTTTAAAATATATTTTTATGATTTTATTATGTATTTTTTAAAGTTTCTTTTTCTTAAATGCTTTTGTTTTTTCTTAATTGAATTCTGGATGTAGCATACTACTCATGCATGTGTTAGGTATTTGATTTCGAGTTATCAGATTCTTAAGTATCAATGTTATGAAAATTAAAAATTATGGACTCAGATTTATGAAAACATAAACATCCAAATACTGTATTAATTATGACGTTACAAAAATAATTATAATGGAACTAGCAACAGTACACGTGTGGTAAGTGTGAAAATCATGTTTTCTGTTTAAATATATACCTCTCTCTCCTGTTTCTGGGACTGCATCTCCTGGTGGATGATCTTGATCTTGAGGGATTTTACTTCTAGGAGCTCTCAAGGTTTTTTCTTTTGGTCCCAGCAAACACTCCAATGCTCTCGAAAAACAAACAGGAAGCCACCGAACATATTTTTTCAGCTGCCTCTTCTTTTTCTAATATAAAAAAAATTTAAAAAAATAAATTCATTCAGAAAATTTATAAAGATTAAGGTTTATCAGATGGTCTTGCCAAATTGATGAAACTCATACAAAATATTTTTGAATCAAGATAGTTTATATGATTTTTTTATCAACATTTTTAAAACATAATCATAAAATTTATTATAATTAATTGTTCAGGGGTATAATATAAGTTTTTTAAGAATTATTATACATGTTATATTCTCAATCCATTTTCATCGTATTGTGATAACATTACTAATCTACCATATATATATATATATATATATATTCAAAAAAAATTAAAAGTTGATAGATAACAACTTTTTTTTGTATTAATGAAAGTCAATTTAAATGATTAAATGAATAGAGTTTTTGAAAAATGAAAAACTATTTTCAATCTTGTATTTACCAAAGTAAAAGTAATTGTGAAAAATGATTTTTATTTTCTGTGAATTCTTATTAAAAAATAATATGGTATTTATATTTAAAAAGTCATTGACGCCTAATTGCTGCATGGAGATGATCAGATCAATAAGTACAAGGCTTACCTCAACGGTCTGGTGCTGCTCATGTATAGGACTTTCTTTCCAACAATTAAAACATTCCATAAGATTCAATACTGCAAGAAGAAATATGATGATCAAAAAACTAGTGAACAGTGACCTATGTCTAGTTTGCAAAGCACAAAAGGAGTCAGTTATGCATGTTATGTGGCAGTGTGCTGCCTCTACTGACGTGTGGTTTGAATAAGGCATCAAAGTCTAGAAATGGAGTACATCATAAACAAATTTATGTTCGGTTTCTGGTAGAATTCTAATCTCAAATTTAAAATTTTCATCTCAATATTGCAATTTTTTCAAATCTTTATATAAAATACAATAAACAATTTAATTTTTTTAAATTTAAATTTAAAATTTTTAAATTATAATACAATCATAATATTAAAATATAATATTTTAATCTTTCATCTTAAAACTCAAAATTCTTAGTGGACAAACCAAACCTAATATATTGATAGAAAAGATGTCACAGCCTCTATCTAAACTAGCAATGATTATGAGGAGCATATGGCTTAGAAGGAACCGGCTTGTTTTTTAAAATAAGTTCATACGACCAGGGCAGATCATATATAATTAATGCAATAGGGGAGCAACTTAGACAATTCCAGATGGCTCAAATAGTAGTAGATCATAATCCTCATAATAGGGTACTCATGAGGCAAGATAGATGGAAGAGACCTTTAGTAGGAAGTGTGAAGGCAAACCGGGATGCGACTTTTAACCAGAATCAGAAAAAAATTAGACTTGGGATTGCTATAAGGGATGAAAAGGGGGAGGCTCTTATTGTTTTCTGTGATCAGAAACTGCATGTCCAGAGTCCAGCTATTGCCTAATGTTTAGCACTATGGAGAGCTATGGAATTATGTAGAGATCTTGGTTTCTGCAGAGTTATTTTTTAGGGTGATGCCCGGTTAATTGTAAAAGCCGTTAATGAAGAGAATTCAGATTTTTCTTTGTATAGTAGCATTGTTCAGGATGCTAAGAAGATGCTTCTACTATATCAGGGATGGAAGATTTAGTTTGTTCATAAATAATTGAATGAAGTAGCACATAGATTAGTTAAGAAGGCATTACAATTGGATACAGAGATAATATGGATGGAAGACGTGCCAAATTGTATTTCTGAATGTATATTAGAAAAGGAAAAGCATTGTAACGATGATATTAATCATAATTGAATACAAAGATCTTTCTGATTCAAAATAATAATAATAATAATACTGTGAGTGAAAAATAAAATTTAGGATTAAAGAAATATGAATCACTTGATCCCGAGTTGTCAAAAAGAGAAGTTGGATTGAAAAATAAAAATAAAAATAAAATAAAAAAAATCAGTAAATTTTGTTATTATTTATATATAGAGTATGTGGGAACTGGGAAGATTATTTTAAGAGAAATTGGGCAGTTTTTTTTAATTAGATTGTTAAAATAATGGCGATTCTCACATGTTATTTAATGAATACTTGCCAAGTACTTTAATTTAAATACTATTCAAAGAAATTGTCCATCAATCTAATTTGATATCTGTTTGCACCGAATTAATGCCATAAAAATAATAAAACAAAACAAAATAAAATAGCTAATAAATAACAGGACTTTACAAAAGCGTACGTTCAAAAACAACTATTCAGCATTGTCCCTCAGCAATAGATTTCTTCTTCTTAATTTTTTTTAACAAATTAAAGTGGTATGTTTGTTAATTAAAAGATCAGGGTTAAAGGCAAAATCATTGTCTGACTTTTCACGTTTTACAAATTGGAACCAAGATTTTCAACTTTTAAAAAGTTGATAATGAAGAATTTAAGAACTCGCAATCAATTACTTCGGTCAATTTTATATTAATATGTTACAAAAATATTAATTATAATGGAACTAGCAACAGTGCACGTGTGGAAAGTGTGAAAATCATGATGTTCTCTGTTTAAATATATACCTATCTCTCCTGCAGGCAGACTATCATCTCGTTGTCCTCCCGGCAGCTCCAAGTCCAAACTATGCCAGTACTTGCGCCGCGCTTCACGACTTTCACTGTAAGAAGCCGGGACTAAGAATGGCGCCATTTCTGCGAGTGAAATAAAATTTAGGACTATATAAAATTAAGCAGCATTACGATTCATTGCCATTTACTTATAATTAATAAACATGTGTGTACGTAAGTACGTTAGTGATGACTCGCATGCAAATAATACATTCTAGTTCCTAATTCACCTTAATTCGCTAGCTAGCTAGTAGCTACAATATCAGATTTTCCCTGGGAAAGAGCACTTCACCTCTAATTCACTTTGGTGCCTTCAAAAAAAAATATGAATCACTTGATCACGAGTTGTCCGAAAGAGAAGTTGGATAGAAAAAATAAAAAATAAAAATCTGTAAATTTCATAATTATAAATTATTTATGGAGTATGTGGGAAACTTATTTTTAGAGAAATTGGACAATTTCTTTTTTAATTAGATTGTTAATTAAAATAATGACGATTCTCACATGTTTCATGAATACTTGCCAGTCTAATTTGATATCGATCTGTTTGCACCGAATTAATGCCACAAAAATAATAAAACAAAACAAAATAAAATAGCTAATAAATAACAGGACTTAACAAAAGCGTACGTTCAAAAACAACTATTCAGCATTGTCCCTTTTTTTTTTAACAAAATTCGAAGGCTTCACGTACGTACGTACTTTGTTTGAAATAAAATTCTCCCCTTTGGTCTCAAAAGTTCGTACTCCAGCACACCTCATCATGTGCATGCATGCATGCGCTGTACGAAATAAACAATAACACAAGAATTCAAATGAAAATATACATGACTTGGTGAAGTCATGTATATATATATATATATATATATATTTCTTTTAAGAGCGGTGTATCGCCCATGAGCCCCACACTAATTAATCTTAATTCGTATAAATTAATTAAAAATCATGTTATGGTGACAAATGTGTAAATCAAGCAATTAAGATGCTTTTAACTCGTGAGTGAAACCACAAACTAATAAACTTTCATGCTCGTGTTGGAACTATATATGAGTACTACGTACTTCAGCTTGCGAAGCAAATTATAAAGTCTTCAATTGAGAGATGAGCTGTGATCAGAACACTTACATGCATGCATGCAGAAATGCCACTGATTATATATCGAGCAGGTCGGAATAATCCAATGATAGATACATGAATTTTTTGCTCCTAAAAGAGTGGGAGAAGTTCAAGTACTCATAACGCCCACATGATGATCGGAGGCGTACCATTTATTTATATATAGCCGTTGAGTGGGAACGTATATTATAATATTGTTAGGTGTGATAGAGTAAAGGGGGACACTAATTAATATTCATACAACAGTAAAGTAAACACCGCATAATCACTTTAAAAAAGAGTGGAATCTACTATTAAAAAATTAATATTTTTCATGAGTCATATTTTATTTAATTTATTCAAAACGATTACGCATTGGTTGTATAATTCACGGTTATAAATATCTTTATCTTATAAATGTATACTTTCCTTGGAATATATATATATATATTTTTTTTTTTTAGAAATGTTACGTGAAAGTCTTACACCAAACATATATCCACGGCCTAATTAATTTTTGATTTGTTATTTTAATCTTTCTATTTAAACATACATATATTTTTTAAACATAAAGATATAAAGGTTATATTGACAAATCATATATTGATTATGTGAATATATGTGGGGTAAGGTTTGCATATAAACTCTCTCTTTTTTTTATCCTTTGGCAGACTTGCGAAGAAAGGAGAATGGATTTTGGTTGAAGATTGCTTTCGGAGCAAGCGTAAAGAAACTAGTAAAAATCTTTCAGGCAATTTTTTCCAATCAGGATTCTTCTAGGATAATTATTGCCAAAACTTCTTTTTTATTCCATTTGGAGAATTTTGCATCATCACCGTTTATCACTTGAAACTGATAAGGATGGAGTCCATAATTAAAGTGAGTGAGAGCACGTATATGGGAAAATTCCTTTATCATAGAACAAGTCATCGAGATGCTTGGAGTACTCCTGAATGCATTTGTTTTTCCCGTGGAACACGTTGGAGGGAGATCAATTATACCATGGATAAGCAGAGCTACAGAGGTACCTATATACTTCAGTGTCCCTTCTACGTCAATAGTAGGAGTGTAATCGATTCGGTTTAGTTCAGTTCTATATCTTTTTTAGAATCGAATTCGTATATGCTAATTTTGAAAATTTAAGAACTGCTACCCGCCGATTCACTACCGAAATCGAAATTTTTAATTTTTCCGGTTTTGGTCTGATCTGATCTAATTTTTCTGATTTTACAAATTATATATGTTAGTAATAAAATTATATTTACATATACTAAACTATTAGTCTATTTATATTATAGTGTAAGTACATTATTTTATAACAATTAACACATACTAATATAGTATTGAGTTTAGCTATAGTCCATATAAATTCTAGACTTTTTATATGAGTTTATATAATCAAATTTGTAAAAATGTATTTACAAAAATATTAAATATATTATTTTTTATTATGCTACAAATTTATTTATCCTATATATATATAATATATATCAAGAGTAAGTTTATATTAACAATTTAATATTAATGATTATGTTTGAGACTAAAATTTATATATTATATTAAGAAATATAACATTAATAAAATTGAATAATAAGATTAGAATTTCATATTATATTAAGTAGTAATTTAATATATAATATATAGAATATAATATAAAAAAAAATTATAAATATATTTACCGCTCTGATTTAGTTTAAATCGGTCTTCAAAATATCAAAATTAGTAACACACTAGTTTAAGACTAGTTTTGATTATAAAAAAATCGATTGGGTTCTTGTTCAATCCAGTTCAACTACTTTTCCGTTCTTTTTTACGCCCCTAATCAACGGCATAATTTGGTAAGGAAGGAATTGCAATGATACCTTTCTCATTATTATTATTATTGAAATAGTAGGATTCATTGCTTGTCCTTTACTTGTGATATTGTTTCTTAAATAAGAAGTGACACTTTGTAAGAAGGCTTAAGTCACAGTTGGACTCTACTTTAAAAGGACAAGTCAATAGTAAGATTGAAGTCCTATTAAAATAAAAAGATTTCTCCGTCCAAAGCACCGTAGGATCCTCTATATATATATATATATATATATATATATATATATATATATATATATATATTTATCACTTACACTTATTATACGGTATCACACTCTCCACTTCTTAAATTCTCTAAGTCCTCACCGGCTCTGGGTCATTCCAGTAGCACAACTCTAATTCCACACTTCTTGTTAGAATGACCTTTTATACCATTTGAAACGCCCAGGGAAAGGCCAAAATCGCATGTGAGTCATACACTCCAAAAAGATTAATCTATGGTACAATTGGAATAGTTAGCGTCTTGAATTCATTAAAGGCCACGAAACAGGGTGAAAGGCTAAAATTCTTACGCTAATAAAAGTGTGCAAGGGCAGCCCATCATAATGAGTGTAATGAAATGAAAGCATGATTTATATATTGGGGTTGAGAGGGGATATGCAGGGATTTGGGAGATGTAAAGGGCTAGGGCGGAAATTCAAGAGCTCATTAATTTTTCACGTGGAACACGTTGGAGGTTGAATTATACCAGACAGAAAATATAGAGAAATCACTAATTTAGAAGTGTAAACGAGCTAAGTTCGAGCAAGTAGTAGGTGGTCAAGTCTCGCCCATTTATTTTTTATTTTTTATTTGAACACGAATCAAGTTCAAGCTTTTCATCTAATCAGAATTTATGTTCATGAACAATATGTTTAATATTCGAGTGAGTTCAAACTTATTTATGAGCTACTTCATTTAGATTTATATTGTATCCTATAACTTTATCTAACATTTTTGACAAGCAATTTTTGACTTTTTGCCAAAATTTTTATGAAGTTTGTATTTATGCATATCAACAATTAGATTCATAAAATTTCAAGTAATATATGTATTCGAGTTTATACTAACCAAGCCTAGTTTTGTATAAGCTGTATCGTATTATAATCACTTCTAAATTTTTGTTTATGAACAATTTATTTATTTAAATAAATATATTGACTTGAATTCGAGTTTTTTTTTTTTTTTTTCTTTTAGAGACCAGCATTGCTTTGAGCCTCAGGCAATCATTATTCCCGGGAATCGGAATGGCAACTTTTCATTTAGTTATTATATATTTCAAGGAAAATGCTTTGGTCATAGCTGGTGGCTCCCGCTGACCTTTTTTTTTCTTTTTTTTAATGATTAAGAAATTTCTTTTTAATATTATTATAAATTTTTTATATTTTTTTAAAATATTTAAAAGTATTAAAAAATAATTTTTAAAAAAATTTAACTAGGAGCCACCAACAATGCCTCTAGCACCATCCATACACCGCTCTAGCACCATCCATATTTCAAATCCTTTCTCCTTTACACGGCAATGGGGTTTGGAACAGAATTTGGAGGATTGGTTTGAAGCCATCTTATTAAAATAGAAAATAGTGGGAAATAATTAATAGACAGCCATACTGAGTAATATAATAATACATATATATTTTAAATGATTTGGTTAGTGTACTTAAATATTTTTTTATGTTAGTTGTTATTCTATTTAACAGTTTTATACTACACATCAGATGAATATAAGAAATTTTTTATTTTTTTTTCACCTTAACAGATGTGTGGTATAAGACTGCTCAATATAATGTTTCTTTTTATATACCTCTAAAATAAGAATAATTTTATTTACAAATTTTTACACCACACATTATAGAAAGATAAATTTTAAAATTTAAATTTTACAAATCAAATTATACCATGTAAAAAGTGTTGTTTTAAATTAAACGCTTTCAAATAGCACTACTAATCATTTGATATCCAATCAAAAAATTTACTTGTATCGTTTTACTATTTTTTTTAGTAGGACATTTAAATTTTCTTCGGAGCATTAAAATTGTTGAACTTCTTTAGACCATAGTTATGTTTTTTAAATTCGGTTAAAGAAATTGGTTCATGTGAGTTTTTTTAATTTTTCTTTTAAATATTTGCTTTTTTATTTTTAATTTGTACTGGGTTCTTTTTCAGTTTTTGTTATTTACTTTAAATTTTAGATGTAACTAGTTTATTTTTATTTTAATAAATTTATGGGTTTTATATATTTGCTAAATACTAGTTTTGTTATTTTACTATTTTAGATATTTTGTTTAATTTTCATTTTTTTTTTAAATTTTAGTTTTCTTTTTATAAGTTTTTTATTTTTATTCTTACTTTGTTAATTTTTACAACCAACACATTTCATGAAGATTAGAGCTAATGTGGCGTTTCTAACAGTTTATTAATAGACTTGTGACAATGGGTCTAACAAGATTTCTTAAAACAACAGTAAGTAAAAACAAACCACTAGGGGTGTAGAACCGGGCCGACTGTTTCCCAATTCGGTCTAGACCCGGAAGGGTAAAAAAAAAATCTTGTATCCACCCGGATCTGTAACTGGATCCAATTTTTAACTCAGCTTTCTGTAATCCTTTTTTTTTCTTCTTCTTCATTCTTCTTCTGAAAAATACTGTTTTTCTTGCAAATTTAATAATACAAGCTATTTGATCAGAACTTGTATAGAAAATATTCAACTATTATTATTTATTTTATTCTTTGTAAATTTATGTTTTGCATTGTGATGTAACAACAATATTATCTATTTTGTATTTTTTTTATTTTTTTCTTTAATTTATTTTTTATAAAATCTTCTAAAAAGTGTTTAAATTATTATTATTTTTTTAAATCTGGACAATTTAAACATGATATCATAATTTTAATCTGGATATCCGATTACAATCTGGGCAAAACAAAAAGTCACCCAAATAATTTCAATTTAGGGCACAAACTGGAAAAAATACTTTTTGAAGTATATCTTTTGAAAAATGTAATCCTCGATAAAATGAAAGGCGGCAAGTATGTTCAAACGATACTTAAGCAATCAAATTTAGTTCTTCAGAGTATTTTTAGAAATCCAATAAAAACTAGGAGAAATATCTAAATGTGATTTTGGAGGGATCAGTATATATTGATCGATTAGATTCGATATAAAATAAGTTTTGGCAATATTGCTTTTAGAAAATCAAACTCTTCCCTATTCTCACCCAAACCCAATCCATCCTAATTAATCCCATTTTTGCTAAAACTAATATAATCAAGTTAATCTATCACAATGTTTAGATCACCGAAGAAAAATGGGAACACATCCCTATGTTAACAGATTTACTCAATTTATCAAATGAAGTAGGGTGCTTTTTTGCCTAAGCAATATGATATACAGGCTCTTGAACCTACAATTTAGAAGTAGAAAAATCTGCAAGAAAATCCTCAATATTTCCTAAATTTCCTATTAATATTATCAATCATGTCCTGGGTATATAAATATATATAGATATATATTTATATCTGTATATATAAACAATATGTTTATTGCTCGAATGATTTCCTCGGTAGGAAAATCTGCAAGAAAATCCTCAATATTTCCTAAATTTGGGGAAATTAGAGAAAAATATCTATTAATATTATCAATCATGCCTTTGGGTATATATATATATATATAATATGTTTATTGCTCGAATGATTTCCTCAGTAAGATGCAAATTAAAATGTTAAAGATCATATATTGTACATGTAAAGATCATGTATTGTACATGATCTATCTCAAAGATTCATGTATTGTGAAGAAAAGGGAGAATGCAAACCTGAAGGCCTACCTCGCTTGCTTCAACAAAGAATGCATGATGGCAGACGACCAAGGCAAAAAGATCACATTAGGGGCCTTACTGGGATGGCCCAAAAACCCATTCATGGCAGAGTGAGGAGGAAGACCCCAACCACTCTACACGAATTCATGGACATGGCTAACGTCTTTGTCAATGTTAAGGACATTCTACAGGGCCTTGACTATGCTGAAAAAACTACAACTAGGCAAAAGGAGGCAAGACCGAGAGCAAAGGCACCAGAGGAGCAAAAGCCCTAGAAGGAGAAGAACCCTAAGAGAAAACCATGACCAAGCCCTTTGCCAAAATCAAGATTGGAATAATGCTCCTCTTGAGGAAATACGCAACATCGCCGAAGGGTACCATGGAGTCCAACCTCCTCTAGACGAAAGGCCTATGCCCGTAAGACCAGATACAAAGAAGTATTTAGCATTAGAAGAACAATGAAATAAACAAAGTTACGGCCAACAACCATTATATCCTTCCACGACAACAACTTCGAGAAAGTGATCTACCCACATGACAATGTGTTAGTAGTAACTGTATTGGTAGCCAATTACACCATGCAAAGTATACTAGTTGATAACTGCAGTTCAGCTGACATCCTTTTTGGGATTCTTTCATAAAGATAGGGATCACCCTAAAACTGTTTTCTGGAGAAGCAGTGCAGCCCATTGGATCCATTGCCCTACAGTCAACAGGGTCAGGCCCACATACAGCCACCACAATGGCAGATTTCTTGGTAGTCGAGACTCATTTGACTTACAATAACATTATTGGGCGGCTGACTTTAAATGCTCTCACAGCCATTACAGTGGGGAGGTGTAAGGTGCGTAGATACTTGCCAAAGAATGTCACGATGTGAACTCAAATATGGGGTCAAGGAAGTCAAAATGGCCGAGCTTCCCACCCTAGGGGACCGAAACCTGCCCCTCCTCCTAAGGTTATTGAACACAAGGCAGTGACCTAGGATGAAGGGGCCATGAAACAAGGCAAAGTTGATGAGCCTCTCAAGCTAATTATTCTCAATCTAGCTCATCCAAAAGCCACAGTGAGGATCGAGACTAAAATGGAAGGCAATTTAAGAAGATCTACCACTAATCTTACAATCTTCGTTTTCTGGTAGTAAGAATTGCAATAAGTCCTTGTAGAGATAGGACTTGTGCCTTCCTTCAACACAATTCTATGGTCATGAGACCTTGCAGGTGGCAACCCTGTTGGCTTCTCAAAAACATGTTTAAAAGCCGTTAGGACCCCTTTAAATTCAGGTATCTGCACCTCATTAGTCACTAGCGTAGGTTGGGCATTCAATTGTAGGATTAGGCCTTTCCCTTTGCAAAAAGAATTCATAAACAACTTGTGGCAATCACCAAAAGAGGTTTCCTCCAGTTTAAGGCTCTTAAACTTCACAATTTTTCCACCCCATTGAAACTGCATATGTAATGCAAAAACATTTCAAACAATAGACCGGAGGGATTCTAACCATTGAATCCCTAATACCACATCAATACCAGCTAATGGTAACACAAAAAAATAGGGTCTAAAACAAGCCCCTTGAATCCTAGTGACCACCTCACTACAGGATCCCGGAGTTTTTACAACATCACCATTTGCCACTAGCACTTTAAGTTGCACATCCCCATTCACTTTCAATTGAGTTTTTTTAATTATAGATGGGTCCAAGAAGTTGAGTACTTCCAAAATCCACTAAAATAAGAACAGATGCGGCACCAATGTTTCCATGTAATCTCTTAGTTTTGGGCAAGGTACCTGTTAACGCATTGAGTGAAATGACAAGGCTTGGTGCTATGGATGAAGCTGGCTCACCCATTTCTGTCGAGTCATAAAACATCTCTTCTCCTTTGTCCTCACAAATCTGGTAAGTCGTTTTCAAAAAGTACATCTTGGGGACTTGCACACATGAGTCGGATTCCATTTTTTGTCACAGTGGTAACATAAACCACACTTTCTCTTTTCATCCATTTGGCTACAGTAGACTTTCCGTTTGGGAGCAAGGGATCTTGGGGTTTGTGATGCACTGGCATTAGGAGCTGACCATTGACTTCCAATGTTATGTTGTGAGTTTTTCGATCTCCCCATGGTTTCACAGTATTTTTGGTAATATTCCTCTTGTATTTTTGCAAGGCCATATGCTACATTGAGGCTCACACGATTCAGCAAACGAAGAGGAATACAAATCTCTTCTTTGAGTCCGCTAAGAAAACAAATCAATTTGCAGGTTTTTGATAAGCCTTTGAGTTAGTTTGAGAAAGCCTCAAACTGACCCTTGTAAGCAGCCACATTGGTTGTTTGCTTCATCCCGGTGAGAGCCTCCTTCGGGTCATCATACGCTGTGGAGCCAAAGCACAGTTGGAGCGCTTGAGTGAAGGTCTTCCAACATGTAAATTGCCCTTTGTCGACAGAATCATGGTACCAAATGAGGGCCTCGCCCTCCATGTGGTATGAGGCCGTCAAGAATCGCTACGCAGGAGGTGTTTGATAAAATACAAAGTAATGAGACACCTTAAAAACCCACCCTACAGGGTCTTATCCGCTGAAGTGAGGAAAGTCCAGTTTGACTCCTGGGTCCCTGCCTGCGTTGCTCATTTTCAGGCTCTCCTTCAACCTATGGTTCACGATAAGGCCCTTGGGTTTGGTTAGCTAGCATGGTTCTCATCATGTCTATCATTTGGTGCATCTGCTCCCTTACCTCTTGGATTGCTTGCTCATGATGAACTAGCATCTTTTGTTATTGTTTGGTTTTAGTATTTTCAGCCATTAGGAATGTTAGGCTCTAGATACCGCTTGTCATGGTTCTGGTTATGATGTATGATAATCTGGAATGACTATGGAAAATGGGAGAAAGTTTGAGAAGGAATAGTATAAATGCAGGGAAGATATTTATAAGATGACAAAAGAATTTTTGAAAGAAGAAATGATATTGGGGTTCTTCAAGAAAAATCCCTTAACCTCCTAACAAGAGTCCAAATTCAAGGAAAAATACAGTCTAAAATCTGACACTGCAATGCCTCTCCTTCATATCCACGCAAGGATAAAAACTAAGCAAATAACATACAAACACATGTAATTGAAATAACAAACTTAAGAAAGAAATGAAAGGTTTTGGAATCTTCAACACCCTTTTAATGAAGCAGCGCACTTCATGTAGATGAAACGATGCACTTCATGTAGTCTTCAACTGTGAGTTTCGAGTTCCTCAACCATGCTTCAACGCTACGTTTTGAGATGTCTATTGACTCTAAGTCCCGAACACCAATCTCTCAAACTTCATTCCTCTGTCTTCAATCTTCTTCTCTTCTTTTGCTACGAACCCAACCTTCTGCCTTCTCCACCCTTATCCTCATAGAGGGCAATAACACTCCCAGGGACTCTTCTTCTTTCTAATGAAAATCGACTATACCATCAACATCCTTGGTGAAGGCATTGTCGATGCTGGCAAGAGAGACACTGAGAAGATGGTTCCGTTCGAGCACCTACAACTCTTGTCTCGGGACTCCACCGAGATGTTGTCTCGCAATGTCCTTTTGGCCACCGATCAATTCCTACCAGAGATGGTCCAACCGCTAGCTGCTCAGATCTCAAATTGCCTTTTTGGTGTGTTCATTGCTTTTGTTTCTACCTTCAATCCCCCTCTCTCTCTCTCTCTCTCTCTGCGAAATTCTTGGGAAACTGGGTTTCATGGGCATGATGGATAGGATTGAAAATGAATCATTGTCAGAGGCTATAACGGCTGAGAACAAGAAGTGTTGTGCCAATTGCAAGACAACGAAGACCCCCTTATGGAGAGGGGCCCTTGCTGGGCCCAAGTCATCATGTAATGCCTGTGGGATCAAGTACAGGAAGAGGAGGAAGTTGAAGGAAGAGGTTAGTGCAGAAAGGCTAGTCAATTTGGAAATTTCTTGGAACTCCATGATTGCGGGGTGTGAGGTTTGCAACCGTCTATCAACTACTTCTAATGACAAGGGCTCGTTAATTTAGATTATTGATAATTGGCGATTCAAAACTTTTTGGTCTCTTTCCCCTGTGATTTCAATGAATACTCTAGAAGAAGGGGAATGTTTCATTCGCTTTTTTAAGGACCAAGGCATCACAAAAGCATCTATGTAGATAATCATGCAAGAAGAAAGAAAGTAGAAGAGCTATACAGATTGGGAGGATTAGCTACATTTCTCTTCTCCGCATCTGCAATTTTTCCTCTTGATAAGGAGCAGAAGACTCCACATCAAGAAAAGCAAAGAAGGCCCATTGTCAGAGAAGGGGGTGCTGCAAGAAGTTTGAGTGTGGACTGGAGAGTGGGTTTGATGTGAGAATTGGGATGGGTCTGAAACATTTATTGAAGGCTGAATGTGTGACGAAAGACTCTGACTTGGTGGTTCGATTTTGCAAAGATGTGGAGAGTAGATCACAGGCAGGTTATGTGGATTTTGGCAAATACGATTTGTTCAATTATTTTGTTGTTTTAAAAGGCAAGGGAAGAATGGATACTATGGTGATTGGAGAGGTACTAAAAATGTGCACAGTTAGATGGTCGCTAGATTCTGTTGATGCTTTGGTTTATGCTGCTCACGCCCAATGGAACAAATATTTGGTAGAAACCATCATCTGCTTATTGCCATCTGGCAAAGGGAAGTGGAAATGTGCATATATAGTTGTAAGTTCTTTTGAGAAGGAGAGAGTTGAAGGGTAAACGGGAAACACTCCACGTAGCAAGCCTTTTATTTTTATTGAAGAGTTCAACTATGTCATGCCAACAAATTGTGCAAGTGGAAACACAAGTGTCCATGTGAATGGGAGAACTTGATAAAAGGGATCTAGACCTTACTTGCCAGCATAAGACTACCAACTAAGGTGTCCTTATGCCCCCAAGCTTTCAGTTGTCGACAACGACTACAGATAGCAAAAATAATGAAGACAACAAATACCAGTAGAAATAAACAAGGAAAAGAGCCTGATGAAGAGAAAAAATAGGGACAAAAACATTAAAATGGGACAATGCAGCTCAAAGCAACTAGGAAAAAAGGGTCAGATGCTCAAAGGCTGGACTTGGGAGGATTAAAAGGAAATGAACTGCACAAATTTCGTCCAAACGAAAAACGAAAGAAAAAATCTTACTTGACATATTGTTAAATTAGTACGTGGGATCTGAATTCTTTAAATCTATTGGGTTAAAAAAAATTGGCGAGTTTACCGACAGCTGTTAAAATCCGGTACTATATATAGCCTCAATTTCAAGTTCCTTCTTATGCTGGAAATTATCTTTCATCCATCTCTTTCCTACTTACAGGCTAGATCTCTCTCTCGGTCATTTTCATTTCTTCTAAATCCATATTTTCGTTCTTTTTATTTTCTTTATATCTTCAAATTGTTTCCATTTCTTTTATTATCTCTGCAAACTCAGAAGGCCTCTCAAAAATATTTCAAGTAAAAAGTTTTTTTTGATAAGTAAAGAAGAAAATAATTATTTTCAAGTAAAATTTCCTAAAAGATAAAAAAGTAATAATTAGAAAAAAATTGAATAAATCAATAAAAAGTATTAAAAGTATCAAATAAGTTTTATGTAATTAGTTATCTTTCTCGATGATCATATTTTTCTTTTTCTTTTAAAAACTCAACTTTTATTGAATTTTTCTTGGTTTATAGTTTTTTTTAATCTTTTGATTCACCATCAAAATTTTTATTTTCATATTACGTAATTAACTTATAAAAATGTTAATAATGCTTTTAATTACCAAAATTGTACTCATTAGCAAGAGTTTTTTTTTTCTCGAATGTTTTTTAATATTTATGATTACATTTCTAAATATATATGTTAATATTAGAATCATGGTTTTGAATTTCGTATCGTACCGGCCGATATGGCCGAAATATGCCATACCGGCCGAGTAGTCGATACAAAGAAGACCCTTATTTCGTACCGATTAGAAATTCGGACCTTTTCAGCAGATATTTCAGCCTTTACTTTTTTCTTCTTTTTTTTCATTTCTTCAAAATGCAAGCTCATTTTTTTACCCACAATTCAAACCATACTATTTATAATTTATATATATGTATTTATATATAATTTATTTATATATAGACTATTATTTTATAATATAATTTATTCATATATCAACTATTCCGAAACAGTATCCGAAACTAAAATATTTAATTCCAGTGCCTTGACTTATACGGCCCCTGGTACGGTATTCAAAATTTTGATTAGAATTTCTTTTTTTAGAATTTTATTATGTTTGAGTTCACTTAATGATGACGAAACTTTTTTTTTTCCATCTCCTTTTCATTTCTAATATTAGTACTGAGACATGAAGTGATATTCTCATCTTATCTCTACATAATAATTATTTCACATAATCTCATTCTATGGTACACTTGCCTTTTATCATTATTATTTTAATATATAGTATGGAAAATATCAAAAGAAAAATCTATTTTTCAGCGTTTGTAAAAAGTTTTAATATAATCATTTGAAGAGACAATGGCCACTTTTTTCCAAATGCATGGGTTTATAGAACTTTATTTACAATAATAGATATAATTTATTTTGAGAATCCAAAACTCATGTTATAAAACTAATTTTGATAAAATTATTTCTAAATCGATAATTTTTCAATAAAGATTAAGTCAGTTATTAATTAAGAATGTGGTATAAAGTCTTAATTAGATAATTCTGTTTTGCAAAACGATAAAAATGATTTTTAAATAAAAATGTATTGTAAAAATTAAAAAAAAAATTATTGAATTTAACTTTTAAAAATAAAAAATGCCTCACTCAAAATTTTACCTTAGACCCTACAACGTATTGAGACGAACTTGCCTAAGATGACTTTCATTTATTTTCTTTTTACTAATTTCTTTTCTGCTTCTAGAGGTTTATTTATACTTGATTTTCCCCAGCAGTGATACCTTAGTATATTCTTATATTTATTCTATGATTTCTTCTATGTCAGCAAAGGTAGATTTTGTATTCATGATATTTTTGTAAAATCTATATTTGCACGCAAAGAGTTACTTTTTAAGTATTCATAAAAAATATTTATATAATATTTTGCAGATGCATGAGCACACTTTTGAATTTTTTTCCCCAAATGCATGGATTAATTTATAATTTTTTTGACAATCATGGTTGTGTTGTATTTTTTTTTTTTTTTAAATCATATTTATATGACCATGCTGAATGCAAACTAAATACAGAAGATCCAGACATCCCCAAAAATGACATCATCTCTGATTAGACTAACTGCAAACTAAATAATAAGGATCCAAACATTCCTAATAATCACCACATCCTTGAAGATGCTGAGTGCATACTAAATACAGAGGATCCAGACATTTATGATAATGATCATACCTTTTTTTATGTTCACATCACCAATCCTTTTAAACTCACATATAAGCAACTAATAGAAGAGTACTTGGTGTCTAGAAAAGCGAAAAAACAACTTCTTACTACATTGATAACAGAAACGGACATGTATCATTATAATCACACTGAGTTTACAAGTACGCATCTAGCATTTTACTTTAATATGATATATGTTATTTTTTAAAATTTTCTTAGATTTTTTTGTTAATACATAATATACTGATTTATTGTTTTTTTGTTTAAAAATTTTATAAACATGTTTTAATCATAAGGATGAGAATTGGTACATCATCACTCCCTTGCATAGGACCATTAATGGATTTGATAGACGGGCAAAAGAAGGCGAATGGAAGTCTTTTATTTCAAAAATCTTTGATAGGTGACAAAATAGCTTTTAAATTTAGGGAAGTATTAGTTTGGATGAAATATGGTGGAGGGTCAAGCAGTAATTGGATGATGATGAAATTAATGGAGATGAATTCTGATTCTATTGCTTGTTGCATAATCTACCAGACAGGTATATATGTTCATTATGTTTCCATAAGTTTATTTCTAATTGCTGGATGGGAGTTGATACATCATCATTCCCTTGCATAGAACCAATAATGGATTTGATAGACAAGCAAAAGACAAAATGGAAATCTTTTTTATTTCAAAAATATGAACATATACATGTATGGTAGATTATGCAACAAACAATAGAATCATAACCCATCTCCATTAATTCCAACATCATCCAATTACTGCTTGGCCCTCCACCATGTTCCATCCAAACTAAAACTTTCCTAAATCCAAAATCTATTTCGTCGCGTATCAAAGATTTTTGAAAAGCGATTAGAAATAAACTTCAAAAAATATAATGAACATATACTTGTCCGGTAGATTATGCAACAAGTAATAGAATTCAAACTCATCTCCGTTAATTCCACCATCATCCAATTATCCTTTGGCCCTCCACCATGTTCCATCCAAACTAAAACTTTCCTAAATCCAAAAGCGACGAACCATCCAAACCAAGACTTTCCTAAATCCAAAAGCTATTTCATCGCATATCAGAGATTTTTGAAATAAAAAATATTAACGTTAGCCATCTGTTGCCCGTCTATCAAATCGATTTTAGGTCCTATGAAAAAGAGTAATGATATACCAATTCACATCCTTATGATCAAAACATATTTAAAATTTTTAAATAAAAAGACAATGAATCAGTATATCATGTATTAACGAGAAGGATCTTAAAGAATAACATATATATATCATATTAAAATAAATTGCTAGATGCATGCATATTTATAAACTCAGTGGGATTATAACGATACATGTTCGTTTATGTTATGAACGTAGTACGAAGTAGCTCTCTAGCTTTTCTAGGCACCAAATACTCTTTTATTAGTTGCTTATATGTAAATTTAAAAGGATCGAGGATGTGAACATGAAAAAAGACATAATCATTATCAGGAATGTCTGCATCCTCTATATTTAGTATGCACTCAGCCTCATCAAAAATGTGGTCATTATCGGAGATGTCTGTATTCTCATTAGTTAGTATGCAGTCGGTCTAATCAAGGATGTGGTCATTCTCGGGAATGTCTAGATTTTCTATATTTAGTTTGCATTCATTATCTTTAGGCAGCATAGTCATATAAATATAAAATTAAAAAAAAAAACAAATACAACCATTATTGTTAAAAAAAAATTATAAACTAATCAATGCATTTGAGAGAGAGAGAGAGAGAGAGAGAGAGAGAAATCAAAAGTGTGTTCATACCTATGTAAAAGATTATACAAATATCTTATATGAATGCTTTAAAAGTAACTATTTGCTTGCAAATAGAGATTTTTCAAAAATATCATGAATATAAAATCTGCCTTTGTTAGTAACATATTTCATATACGGAAAACTGTGATGACCCGCTTTTATGTGTATTTTCACTGAAGGAATATTTTAATTTAATTAAATATTTTATAGTGCTTTTATTTTAAATTATCGAGTTTTAAATGGATTTTATAGGCTGTCAGATTTAAATTGTGATTTAATTTATTTTGCCTTGTTTTTTGTTTTAAAAATTTAAATAGTTGGTTTTTACTATTTATTTATTTTATTTTAGTTTATTGATGTGTTTAAAATATTTTATTGGTGTTTATTTATTTATTTGATGTAGTGTTAATTTATTTTAATCGTTTTATGTTTTTATACCGTTTTCGGCTGATCAGTTTTTGGACTTCTGACGTGAGGACTGGACCTCATTAATTTCCTTCATCTTTTTCTTTTTTCTTTTCTTTTCCTCTTCTTTTTCTTTTTTTTCCCTTTTTTTCTTTTTTCTTTTTCTTTTTTTCCCTCTCCCGTTCGGTTCTCTCTCTCTCCCCGCGTTCCTTTCTTTCTCTCTCTCTCCTCACCCACGCGTCCGCCGGCCTCCAGCCCAGCCCCGCCGTTCGCCGGCGTCGTGCCTGACGCCACACCCACCGGTCGACTCCCCTCCCGCCGGTGATCATCCCCTCCGACTCCCAGCCCCAACCGGCCGGCCGTTTGGCCGGAAAACGCCCAACAAGCCGCACGGCTTTAAGCCCGATCCGCCGCCGTCGCTCCACCTCCGGCCACCACCTCTTCACCACTTCTTCCCCTACTCCTTGCCGACCTAACCCACCCATCCCCGGCCTCAAACGGTCACCGGAGCGGCTCCCACGAGCTCAACTCCGATTTGCCCTTTTTCCGCCCCTACCGGCGTTTTCGCCGCCACCCACGGCCAAAACTCACTTCCACTAGCTTCATAAACATCTCTAGACCATTCCCTATCAATTTGGTGTCTTGGTTTGTCCCCGGTCAAAAGTGGGTATTTTGCGACCCACGGGAACAGTGCATTTGCACTGTTACGTTGCTTTCGCATCGCCGTTCGCTTCGCGCCGAACCTTCTAAAAATCCTATATAGCGCTGTAAGTATTTTCCAAACGCTACTTTTAGATTTAAATGTATTTTACTCTTTCAATAAATTATTTGGTTGGTTCGCTGATTCCGGACTGAGTCCGAGGAGTTCGGGGGTCGGATGGATGGAGGACGGAGTTGCTTGATTTGTTGTGCTATGGTTGAATTTATTTGTCGAGCATTGAAATTGGCATTTACATGATGCATGCACTTGTATTTTATTTTATTGGAAAAATCATGTTTTATTGGCGTAAATGATTTTTGGGAGTGTGCGTATCACGAGCCCAAGCCGGGATGGGTTATTATCTCGGTGGAGCTCCTCTGGTCACTCGGGAGTGGATAATACTGAGTGACATCCCCTGGGTTGTCGCCGGGCGACGACCGGATCGCACGATACGGTAACGCTGTCGTGTCGACTCCGTGGTCCTTTTAGTGGCGGGGACTAGAGGATGGCCTGGCCAGGTACGCGCGAGTTGGAGGCGCGAGTCTGGGCATCGCTCGTGTAGGTGTCACACGCGTAGACGTTACCTGCGGTGTGGCACAGAGCCAGAGTGTGCGGATGATCCCTAGGGGAGATCATGGTGCATGCATAATTGGTTGGTTTTCATGGTTTTCGGATATGGGCCATTTTCTGGGAAAATGGCGATGGTCTTGTGATCCATTTTCGGGGAAAATGGTGGTTTGGGCCATTATCTGGGATAATGGCGAGGCTTGGTTTTTAAGGTTATGTTTTTAAGCCAAATGGGTTTTTGGCGTGCGTGGAAAATATGATTTATGAGTTTTGGAGCATTGACATTCATTCATACTTGTTGTTTGAGTTTAATATGCTTTTATCTAGTGGTGTTTGGATTTTACTTACCTGCGGCACCATTTTTGGTACCGTAGATTTTGATGCAGCGTTCGAGGAGGAGGAGGAGGCTGAGCCCGAGGATACGGCTCCGCCGGAGTTCTGATTTGAAGTTATGCTTTGTACTTAGTTTTAAAACAATATTTATATCATGTAATATTTTATTATGTACCTTTGAACCGCTTTGTAATTTTATTTAAGAAAAAATTCTGGTACTTAGTATTTGACTTTGCTATCCGCTGCGTATCTTCTTGTGCACATTTGTCGCTTGCACACACTTGGCACTCTTCGATAGGGTGGTGACCCGTGATGTCACCATCCGGGCGCCTCGAATTCCCCGTTTTCCGTACGTGGGGATTTTGGGGGCGCCGCAAAAACAATAAAACAACTTGTTGTACTAGTAGTCATCCAATGACATAAAACAAATCACTAAATAAAAATAAATATACCTAAGGTATCACTGCTAGGAAAAATCAAATATAAATAAACCTTTATAAGCAAAAGAGAAACTAGTAAAAAGAAAATAAATGAAATTCATCCTAGACAAGGCCAACTCAATACATTGTAGGGACTAAGGCGAAATTTTGAGTATTTTTTATTTTAAAAAGTAAAATTCAATAAATTTATTGTTATTTTAATTTTTACATTACATTTTTATTTAAAAACCACTCCTATCATTTTGCAAAGCAAAATTACCTAATTAAGATTTTATATCATATTCTCGATTAATAACCGACTTAATCTTAATTAAAAAATTATCGATTTAGAAAGAATTTTATTGAAATTAGTTTTATAACATGTGCTTTAGATTCTCAAAATCAATTATATCCATTATTATAAATAAAGCTCTATAAACCCACGCATTTGAAGAAAAAAAGTCCTCGTCTCTTCAAATGATTATACTAAAATCTTTTATAAACACTGAAAATTAAATTTTTCTCTTTATATTTTTCGTACTGTATATTAAACTAAAAATAAGAAAAGGCAAGTGTACCATAGAATGAGATTATAAAATGATTATTTTGTTAAGATAAGATGAGAATATCACTTCATATCTCAATACCAACACTAGAAATAAAAAGGAGATGGATACAAGAAAACTTTTCGTCATCGTCAAGTGAACTCAAACATAATAAAATTTTAAAAAAGAAATTCCAATATTAACATATATATATATATATATATATATATATATATATATATATATATATATATTTAGAAATATAATCATAAAGATTCAAAGAACACTCGAGCCAAAATAAAAAACTCATCCCAATGAGTACATTTTTGGTAATTAAGATCATTACTAACATCTTTATAAATTAATGACTTAATATGAAAATAAAAGTTTTGATGGTGAGCTAAAGGATTAAAAAAAACTATAAACAAAGAAAAGCTCAATAAAAGTTGAGTTTTCATAAGAAAAAAAATTTGATCATCCAGAAAGATAACCAATTACATAAAACCTATTTGATATACTTTTAATATTATTTTTATTAATTTATTCAATTTTTTCTAATTTTTAATTTTATTTTTTTTTTTTTTAAATTTTACTTGGAATATTTTTTAGAGGTCTTCTTCTACTTGGGGCCCTAGGCAACAGCCTAAATTGCATGATGGAAGAGCTGGCCCTGATCCTAATGAATCGGAAACAAATTGAAGATATTAAAGATATTAAAAAAAAATAGAAAGAACGAAAATGTGGACTCAAAAGAAACAAAAATGGCCGAGAGAGAGAGAGATCTTACTTGTGAGCAAGAGAGAGAGATGGATGAAAGATAAATTTCAGCGCCAAAAGGAGCTTGAAATTGGGGTTATATATAGTATCGGATTTTAACAATCGACGGGTGTAAACCCGCCAATTTTTTTTTTCTTTAACCCAATAGACCCCAAAGAATTTAGAATCCCACATACTAATGTAGCAATATGCCACGTGAGAATTTTTTTTTTTCGTTTGAATGAAATTTGTGCAGTTCCTTTCCTTTTAGTCCTCCCAAGCCCAGCCTTTAAGCATCATCGACTCTTCTTTTCCTAGTTCCTTTGAGCTTCATCATCCCCTTTTTCTGTTTTTTTTTCCTTGTTTTTTCTCTTCATTAGGTGCTTTTCCCCGTTCATTTTCACTAGCATTTGTTGTCTTCATTATTTTGCTAGACGTCGCCAACAAATAAAAACTTGGGGGCATAGGGACACCTAGGAAACTGAGGGCTTGGGGGCATAAGGGCAGAACCAAGTCTACCACTTGAGGTGTGGGGGTGTGCGTTACCATTGAGGACAATGTGTTATTTAACTTTGAGAGAAGGGAATTTTAATTTTAATTTTTGTTATTTGGTTTCGGTTTGAAGAGAGAGAGAGAGAGAGAGAGAGAGAGAGAGAGAGTTGTCTATTATTTTAAATGTTTTTGGTTTGATGAACAAAAACCTATGATAAAAATATGATTATAATTTATTATAATTCTTAGGAAAAATTATTTTTGCTTGAGTCAATTTGTTAATTCTTTACTTGATCTTGCTAAATTTGAGATCTTTATTATTCAATGAATGCTTATCATGATCATTAATTGTTTTGCATACCTAGAGAAATTCTATGTGAATTTTGTGAATTTGTATGGTCTCAACTTACTCTAGATCGTTTGATTACACTCAAGACAAAATCCTAGACAGAATATTACTGGGGAAATAATTAAGGCATTCTTTGTACCGATTGAGCATTTCAAGCTTACCTATTTATTATCTTTATCCCTAGTCACCCCTCTTGAACTTCATTGAATTATATTTTGACCTTACATTTTTGTAAACCTCATATTCCCTATCATATTTGAGCTTAAACACTGATTTCCTTACCTTTCAAGAGAACTAAGTTTACACAAAGACACAGACTCCCAAGAGCATGAAAGGCAAGAGAGGTAGAAGGTTTACAAGTAAAGAGTACCATAGGCCATATTATCAAAATCACAAGTTTGGGGGTGTCAACAAGGCAAGTATGTGTACCAATGAACCAAGACCAACAAGTCAAGGCCGATGAGAGTCGTTAGCAAAAGTTTCAAAAAAAAAAAAAAAAAAAAGAACAATCCAACTTGCCAGACAATGGGGTAAAGAAAGAGATTTTTGGAAGTTTGATAAAGAGACGTATGTTGAGAGATCCACAAGATTGAGAAAAGTTTGGGGGTATTTGATAAGTGATTTTTATGTGATTTATATTACTCTTTTATTTATGGAAAGTGTCAGTTTTCTTTTAATTCTATTGATATTATTTTATTTCTAAATATTTTTATTTATTTTCTTGGGTTTGAAGGAATGAAAAGATATAGTAAAAAATGAAATCATTTTAGTGCAAAAGAAGAGACTACAGATCCAAACCGCTCGATAGGCAAGAGGATTTGGGCGAGGAGTCTTGTCTTGTGGGTAGCAAAGAGATTTATCTCACAAAGGGCGAGAAGAATTACCACTCAGTAGGCGAGGAGACCCAAGGGCAACCAGAATGGACGAGAGACTTGGCAACAAGGCTCCGAGCGGTTAAATTAGACAACTAGCAAAGGCAAGCAATTTACCGCTCGATAGGTTGGCGAGAGAAGTATTTCATCTCAGTCAGGAACCGATTTTCGCTTTCTCTCTCTTTAGTTTTTCTTTGATGCATTTCATTAAAAGCATAGTTGATTTCAATTTCATTATGAGCTAATTTTAATTTGTAGAGCTTTGATGTAGCCTAGCTTTGAACATACAATTTATATTCTAAGTTATTTTATTTCAATATTTCCATCATTGAGTGTTTATTCCTTGTTCTTAATGCTTGCAATTTTCTAGCTAATTATTATTCCATCTATTGAATCGCAATAAGACCGAGAGGTGAGTTGTGATTAGAGCTCTAAGATTAAGCATCATTTACAATCAGGGATGTGGTCATTATTGGCAGGTTGTGTATATGCCGCTTTCCAAACATGTTGTGCATAATTTTTTGTGGACATAAATATTGACAGCTTGTGTGGATAAACATGGCTAGATTGTGTATGTTGTTTGTGGGCGGCAATTATGTATACCATCCATGTATATAAATGCTGTGAATTGTGTCTAGGTGTATGTGTATAGATGGTTTTGTGTCCAATTGTGTAAGCACCTAGTGAATATTTTGGATTGTGGAGACCTTTAACAATGATGATGTATATGTAGATTTTGATTCCTTAAACTCAAAGTACTTGTTGCAAAACTTACCATGTGTATTTGTCTACGAACTCAATCATGGTTCAAAGTAAGTTCAGCTTATCACAGGTCTGTGCGTGTGAGTTTGGGAAAATATTGCATAGCTTGTGCAGATTTTTGTTCATATATCATCCTATGTGTATGATAGATTGGAAAAAGAAAATCTATATAAAATATAGATTTTTGTTCCACTTATCATTAGGAGTGTGTAACTGGTCCATTTTGATCCGGTTTTGAACAAAATTTGGGACCGAAGCGGTACGCACAAGTTTTGCATTTTGAAAACTGATTACGCACTGTTGATTCCTTTTGTAAGGATATCCTGGGTTCTCTACCTCAGGGAGTTCATACATCTCTCTTATCACAGCAGGGGTAACGTCAATCCTAACTCCTCTTACAGTGGAAGAGATGCAATGGTCCTCAAGATTAAAATGAGCCAAATTTGAGTAGAACTCACGTACTACTTCTACCCAAGGTGTAAGTGGAGCAGCAGTGAGTTTTTTCCCATTTTCTCCCAGCAAAAATACGACCAATAATTTCAAATGTGGGATCATTGAAGTCACGAAGTCTTACCTCTCTTTCACCTAAAACTGGTCTTTGAGAGAAAACACTCCTGTAAGAGGCTTCAGTTTCAGGTGAAGTGAAGTGCTCGAATATACCAGATTTGCTACCAGACTTAGAAGGTTCAGTTGGAGACTTGAAAGGTGTCGAGGTGTGCTCTGTTGTATCCTCGGTCAGTTGAGTTTCCAGTTGTGGTTCCCCCTCACTTGAGGAACTGGTAGGTGCAGTAATCCCAGCCACTTTCTTCCTGTTAGCCTTTTCCTTAAACCTCATCTGCAAACAGAGTCATACACAGTGCCTGTTAGTAAACAAAGCCATAAACAAAGTGCTAACACTTCTGTTAGAAAAAGAGACTTCTTAACAGAGTGCCTTTGTGTCACATTCTTGATCAACTAGTGCTTGGATATTTCAAGAACAGTGAGGATGTATGTTGTAAGCAATAATAGCAGAACACACTGCATAATCTTAACGTTGAGAGAAAAACAATGTAATATTTTTCATGAAACCTGAGTGAGTCAGTGCACAAAACAATCCATAAACATGCTTTATTCAAGAATATTTCATTGAAATGAATTTAAGAAGAGATATGGCTATGCATGTGCACAGAAATAATACCATATGCACGAGAAAGCTTGATTGATGCAAAAACTCAGACATTTGGCGGGCAGTTCTTTGAATCCGAGTGACAAAGCATCTCAACTCACCAAAAACCTTCCTTGATACATACAATATTTAAACTCATCTCAAGGATGGTAACAACACAACTCTATTTTTCAAGAATCACTCAACAACTTCACACCTTCCTAATAGGAAATCCAGTGTCCTAGACCCAGAGAAAACATATTGAGGAGCCGTATAGAACATATGCCTTGACTGTAGATGTAAGGATTAGGATGAATATTCGAACCTCTTTGATTTCAAACCTCTAGAAAAGCAGAAGATAATTTGGAAGAGCTAGGGCGTGCAAAACCAGAGAGATAGAGACGTTGAGAGACGTGTTGCATATGAGAGGAAGTATCGGGATGAGGGGATATTCTAGAAGGGAAAACCTAGCCGGTCGGGTGTAAGTTTCCTTCTTACACCTACTAGTGAAAAACAAACACGTCAAAAACTTGTAAAAATTACAATGGGATTAGATCTAGGTAAACCCCCACTCTAGTTTCCCTCTTTCCTCTTCTTCCTCTTTCCTCTTTCCTCTTTCCTTCCCTGTAGCCCTTCTCTTTTGCCATGCATTTCTTCGACTGGAACCCCGTAACCCATCTTTACCGTGAATAACTTCTTCGATTGGAACCCAGCAAACTTTCTTCTCCAAATCACTTATTCTCTTCTCCCCCAAATTTCTTCTTCACCTCTACAGATCTAAAACTCCCTAATGCTTTAGGGCAACCATTGTGTGTGTGCTAAATTCAAAGAGCGATGACCTCATTGCAATACCACCAAATACAACAAAGATGCAATCTGAAACTCTCTAAGTTAGAACTGCTATTGCAGATCACAATCATCCATAAAAAATCATATTTAGACAAACAGAAAGTTTTACCAGCTCAAGATTCCATGTAAGGTTTTTTCATTTCTCTTCTCGTCGGCGTCCATAGATCAGAGGGAGATGGTAGATCACGTTTGGGATCTGTTTTCACTTTTCTGTTTGGGGGGCGTTCGTTCATCGATTCAGTTAGATCACGTTTGGCACCTGATCTCATTTTTTGGGCGTACGTTCGTCGATTCAGAGGGAGAGAAATGTTCGGGGCCAACGTCCTTTGATTCAAAGCGAGAGGAAGAGATAGAATGAGAGGGAGAGAAAGAATAAGAGCAGATCACCTGTACGCGGGTCCAACTCCAAATTTGGTAAGACGCTACGTGGCTATTCCTGATTGATTGGTATGAAAACAAAAATGGCATCCGTTCGGCTGGGAGCTAGTCTCTATTTATTATTTTTTTTTTTTTTTTTTTTTTTTAAGGCAACAACCTTTTGATCCTTTCATTTAAATTAACGTAAAATATATGGAGAATATTCTTTTATAGTTATAATACAATCTGAAATAGAAAGAGCATTCTTTTATGCTAATAAAAATCAAATTTTCTCATTTTAAATAATTATTATGAGTTTTTAAAATTTTTATGTAAAATATAATAAAAAATTCAGATTTTTTAAATTTTAAAATAAAATTAATATTAAAAAATTATATTATAATAATATTTTATTTAACTTTTAATAAAACATTTCATCTATACAACGTAATCAAACGATTCCTTAAGTGAGCAACGAGCAAAGCACAAGTCTACCCCTTTTATCACATAAACTAGGCGGCTCCCAACAAAGTGTCACTAGGACAAACTTCCTTTTTCCACATAACCCTCTTTTATCACATAACCCCCTTTTTATGCACTAGNNNNCCCCCCCCCCCCCCCAACACAAAAAAAAAAAAGCAGCATGCATATATTACATATATTATAAAAGAATATTACAAGATTATTCAGATTGATCCTTTCCATTGTCTATAAGCAAAATACTAGAAAGAATAATATCTAATGAAATGCTACTAAACAAAGAGTTTGTAGTTGTCCATTACGCAACTGAATGTGCAAGTCGATTTTGTGATCGATCAATCTTGTTATAGCTCCATCCAAGGTGGGATTTCAAAGAATCTGTAATTTCATCCGAAAATTGTGGATATTTTCCAAACCACTTCCGTTTTAAAGATAGAAGAAATAACCAACTAGGAGTCTCCAACTAGAGAGGTAGATGGAGAGTTGATAGATTTTGCCACTTTGAAAGCCAATCTTGCCACAAGAGCTTCTGCCAACACCGAGATGGTAGTGGGGTTTTCCTCAGTCCAGATTTGAATGACTTCCCCTTTTGAATTTCTACTTACTATCAAGACCAAAGAGAATGAGTTTCTAACCAATACATTAAAGGATATACAAATTTGGTTTCTAGAATGATTTTGCCATTTTTCTCCCATTTTGGTGCTAATCTTTTCTTCCCAAGCTTGTATATTTCTTCATAAGAGAAATTTAGCTGTTATGACATCTTTTGGAGGGATAGCTCTTTTTTGTTGTGAACCAAGTCATTTTGAAGCCTCCATATAAAATCTAAAATCAGGTCAGAAAAAACTTTGAAAGGATGTTCTTTTGGTGAAGTTAGGCCTAGTTTTTGCATGGGGTTTAAAATGAAATGAAGCCAATCCTTCATTGAGGTTAGGCCCAAGGAAGTGAGATTCAGTGGCCATTTGCTCTAACTCCATAGTATTTTAGACATAGGGCATTCTATAAAAAGATGAAGTAGAGTCTCATCTGTTTCATCACAAAGAGGGCAATTTATGGAGGTTAAGTTTGGGATGAATATCCCAAAAATTTTTCCAAAAGAGGAGTTTGTGTCGATCGTGGATTCTGAAGTTCCAAATTTTTCTCCATTGGATATCAAGAGTTACTTCCCTAAAAGGAAGAGCAAGATCGGAAGTAAGGTGGTGGGCAGTTTTAACAGAGAAAATCCTATTTTGTGTTTTAGTCTAGATAAGACTATTCGAGCCTTGATTTGAAAGAGGTAAAGGGATTTTTAGGATTTCATTAATGCTATCCTGTTGAAAGAGAGAAGTTAAGATAGGAATATTCCAAGATTCGATGGCTTGAATAATCAACTCTAGGACTTTGAGAGTAGCCGAGATATCCGATGAGGGGTCGAGGGGAGTAGGCTTGAAATCTTCCAAAGTCAGAATCCAGAGATCGAGCCAAACTCTAACAGACAAACCATTTGTAATTTTGTAACACATACCATTTTCCAACAAAGGTATAGTCTTGAGTAATCCCTTCCAGAAAGGTGAATCCATAACCTTTAGGGCCGCTTTTTCAAAAACACTTGATTTCAGATTTTTTTTTTTTATAAGAGCTTTTGCCAAATACTGATATTTGTTTTGCACATTTCTTATCATGTCTTTGCTAGCAGAGCTACATTCATATTTTCCATCAGACGTAAACCCAAGCCTCCTTTTTTTTTTGTTGACATATAGTTTTTCAAGATTTCAGGTAGAACTTATGCTTTTGATCTTCTGATTTTCCCCATCAAAAATTTCTGAAAGTAGAATTCAATGTCTTACCAATGGATTTTGGAAGCATGTGAATTCACATTTGGTATGTGGGGATGACGATTACTACTAATCTGATGAGCATAATTCTACTCGCTTGAGAGAGAATTTTTTATTTCTAGTCTTCCAGTCTTTTATTTATTTTTCCCAGCAATTCATTGTAGTCCTCTTTTTTGGATCGACCAAACGTTGTCAGCGTTCCCAGATATTTCATTTTTTAGGTTGATTCTTTGTATGGCAGATTCGTTGAGACTAACTTTCTGGTTGCTTGACTTGTATTTTGGGTAATGAAGATGGAGGACTTACTTTGATTTATTCGTTGACTAGACCAATCTTAATATTTCTTTAAGTAAAACTGTTCAACCGGACCGAATAAAATGACCAACCAAGCTTAATATTTCTTTAAGTAGAACTGTTCAACCAAGCCGGATTTTTATCCAGCCCAGTCCAGAACCCGGATAACCGAATTCCAGTTCTGGATTTTCGGCCCGAATTGAATCTGGGCCGAAACCCGTATTGCAAAATCCGAACCTATCTGGTCCAGATACGGGTTGTCTAATCCAGGTACCGGTTTTAAAACCCGGTACTAGGGTTTATTTACCACCCCATTTATATTTTCTAGGGTTTTCAATTAGCTTCAGCCGCACCCCTCTTCTCTCTCTCTCTCTCTCTCTCTCTCTCTCTCGTGCCGAAACCTAGCTTCCTCTGCCAATCAAAGCCTCACCTTCATCCTCGTGCCGTCGTCTCTGTTTTGTGGCTCTATCTTCATTGTCGTCTTGCTCTCTCTTCTCTCTCTCTCTCTCTCTCTCTCTCTCACGCCGAAACCCTAGCCTCCTCTGCCGATCAAAGCGTCGTTTTCATCCTCGTGTTCTCGTTTTCATCCACGAGTATGTCTTGTTCTCTTTGTTTGTTTTGTTCTCTCATTGTTGATTTTGGGTTTGTTTTGATGAGAATGTTTAAACGTTTGAGGATTATTTAATGGGTTAGATGTTTAATGTTTTTATGAGTACGTTTGTACTCTCTGTAATGGCGTGAAAATTTTTATGGGTTTGTTTTGTTCTACATTTTATTTTGGTTTGGAACCTGTCGAATGGGGTTTTTATGGGTGTGCTAGTTTTGTTCTGTTTTGTGTAGATATGGTGAACTGGGTCTCTTTTTTGTGTAGATTTTGGTGCTATATTTTGGGGTTCTTCACCATCACTCCGGCATTCTTTTTTTCTTTTTCCAGATTTGCAAAGGGTCCCAAACCAGTACTTCATTCATGGGTATGTTTTCTTTTCTCTGTTTTTTTGTTCTCTCTTTGGTGATTTTGAGTTTTTTTTATTAAGGGAATGTTTGAATGTTTGAGAAGTATTCGGTTGTGATGGGTTTTAGAGTTTGGGTTTTAGAGCTTGAGTTTGTCAAGTACTGGTTTATAAGGAAAATCTGAAACTTTAAGGACACCATATGAGTCTAGAAGAAGATTCTTAGACTGCACATGATGCAAAACACTACATTAATGATCATTCACAACCTATTGAATTAATTACCTAAGAAAGAGTAAATACTAAATCGATACTTGCAAAAAGGTAAACTTGGTATCAGTGAAAAAGTAACATTTCTTTTATGCAACTTCCTAGAAGTTGCAAGTAACATTTCTTTAATTATGCAACTTCCTGGAAGCTGCAAGTACTTTTCTCGGAAGGCAAGGGGCAGCCCATTTCAAGTAGGGATCAGTTGCGTCTTTCGTGGAGTACAAAGTTCATCTACTTCATTTAGAATGGGGAAAAGTTCAATCTAGTAATCACTGTAAATGACATTGTGTGGGTAAGGTTAGGGACCCTGAGAAATTCCACTAATTTAGATTTTCTTTTTTATAAGGGATCAGCTCAGAGTTATTTATTATGTGTGATGCTTTGAAACGTCTCTCTATGATCCTATTTGGGCTGACAAGTTTAAACTCAAAATTATAGTACCATAAGTTAATTTAGTTTACCCTGGAGAATTATTGCCTGTTGTCAATCAATGTATCTATGTTCTGTGTATACATATTTTTTTTCCTCTTGATAAGGAGAAAATGTTTGCTTGAATTTGGTTTTGTCTCAAATTGATTCCTGGTGTTATATAGATGGTTTAGTGAATTTTGTTCTGATTGATAGGGTGTTAAACTTTATATTTTAAATGAAGTTGCACAAAATGCCGATGCTACACAACTTTATATTTTAAATAAAGTTACACAAAATGCCGATCCATCTATCATAATACTACACAAAATGCAGTTATCAAATTATATTCAATTGACCAAAAAATCATAGATCCATCAATCCTTGGGAACACCATTATACAGAGGAAGATCACTTCCTCTGAATATCCTGTAAAACTCTCCCCCCTTGGGCACCTCCCCTTCCAGACCCATGTAACCTATTTGTCAAACGAGATGGTTCTTGCTTATATTTTTCGTTTCTTCAGGCACCCATTTTGTTTTATAAAAATTATCATGTAACCTTGCTTATAGAAAGGATAGCTAAGCTTCTATCCAAAAAATCTAAATTCCCATGATAACCTCTATATAGGCAACAAACGATACTCGCTTTTAAAGACTAGAGATACATGTTTGGGGAAAAAGAAGAAAAGAAAAAAGAAAAAAAGAAACCATAGACAAGAGACAGAGACTGTCTCTCTGTAAAAGATGATATTCATCACTCACTACTAAAAAGGGATATTTAAACACAAAATTATAGTACTATAAGTCAGTTTAGCTTACCCTGGAGAATTATTGCCTCCTGTTAATCAATGTATTTGTATGTGTTTTTTTTTTCTCTTGATAAGGAGGAAATATTTGTTTGAATTTGGTTTTGTCTTGAATTTATTTCTCGTGCTATATAGATGGTTTAGTGAATTTTGTTTGTCACTAGTTCAACCTTTGTTGTCACTAGTTTTGATCCACATGTATTAAGGATGGAATTGGAAAGCTGCAACCAATGACTCTAAAATCAAACTTGCAAAACTTTAGCTAGATAACTTTTAACAAATCAACTATGCTTTGTACGTACTAAAGGAGGAAGAAAAAACTGATGTTTTAGCGAATCAGTGGCTCCAAACAAAGGAACCCACAGGAATCTTTACTCAATGCCAGTGGAAAATATAAAGTTTGATATTTAAGAATACTTTTGTTATTGAAAAGCTAGGTTTCACATGTCTCTCTCTAATGCCTTGAACATGCAGTTGTTTAATTACATTTCTTTGGTTTCCTTTCTCAAAACTTTTTCAGAATTGCTTCTGAACTTTAGGAGTTGTTAGCATGTCTCAAAACTTTTAATTTCCTCTTTGCTTCCAGATAGATGTAATAGTGGAGCCCAAGAGGCAGAGAACAATGAGATGCACATTCCTTTATCTTAATCTGATATGGGTTAATATAATTCTGCTTGCTTTCAGATTTATGTCATTTTCATTCTGTTCTTTGCAGGATCTCTTTCAGGTCAATCATTTTGAAGTTGCTATTTGATGTGGGAATTAAATCATTGATCAACATGTTACTGATTTTGTAATTCATATATTGTAATTTAGTATTTTGTAATGTAATGTATAAATAACAAATAATATAATATGTAGTGGATTGTATTGTGATGCATGCATACTTGCATAGATGAATATTGTAATTTTTTTTTTTTTTGTTTTACATGCATTTATATTGCGAGACAAATTAAGTGGAACTTTGATACAGGAGTTGATGATATTTTTCAACCCTCTAAATTGCACAATCAAAATTTTCTTTTTCTTTTTTGTATTTTTTTTAAAAAATCAAAGCTACATGTGAAAATATAGGATTACATTTAGGCTTTAAAAAAAAATCAGGTTCAATCTGGAACCCGAAATCTGGGTTTTGATTTTCATCCGGGTTCCGGCCCTTGTCTAACCCGGGCTAATCCAGGCGGGAACCAAATCCAGGTTCCGGTCCAGGTATACCCAGATTTCCAGGTTGGAAGATGAACAACCCTATCTTTAAGACATTATCAATAGCCTGGATCGACTTTGCTTTTGATTTCCCAAAGATAATTAAATCATATGCAAAAAGAATATGAGAAATGGGAGGGCAATCTTTGTTGAGTTTAATACCTTCTAGGTTCCTTAACACTTCTAATCTCGCCAATAGTCTTGAGAGAACCTCCATGCACAGTATGAAGAGAAAATGTGAAATTGGGTCACCTTGCCGGAGTCCTCTTTGTGCTTTAAAGGAATCTTTTGGGGATCCATTGATGAGAATTGAGAATGTAGCCGTCAAGATACATTCTGTGATGCCCCCAAATTTCACTTGGGATTGAACGGATATCTGAAGCGTCGGGACATGCAACACAAGGTTACCTACCCCCGTTCATGACATATAAGATGCAATGTTCCTAACATGCATCTAGCATTATGCAATATTCACAGCGGATAATTTTTTTTTCTTTAGCAATACTATGCACCAAACTAAAAATATCCCAAATACTTGAAATATATTTCATACATAAAGGCTTACTAAATAGCCATGATCACCACACTAATCCAAAATGGTTGTGATCAAAAGAGTACTTGAGATACAACTTCAAAAGTACAAGTAGTAACTTAAGTTAAATACTATGTCATCATCAACATTGCACCGTGGCCTAGTCGACCGTGTTCAGTTGGTCAAATTCCAATTCTCCTTCGGGTCCTGTAACAAGATCTACCATTCGGGGGGAATGGTAGTTGGGACTACCACAGTGAGATTTGATTACAAATCTCAGCAAGTTAACATAAAACCTCCACACAGGTTAAAGATGCATGCATGGCAGTAAAAGCATGAATGCATAATTAAAGTCGTAAGTAAGCATAGCATAACTTGACATATAGCATGACATAACTGACATAACTTGAACTTAAACGTGAACTGAACTTGACTTAACATGACATGGACTAGCAACATAGCATGAACGTAAACTTGAAAATAACATGTACATGAATATAACATGACAGAATCGTGAACTTGAAATATAACGTGAACATGAACATAACATAACATGAACGTGAGCTTGAACATATCATAAATGTGAACATAACATGATATGAACATGAACTTGAAACTTACGTGAACATGAACATAACATGTATGTGAGCATAACATAACATAACATAACATGAACTTGATTTGAAACTTGACTTAACATGCACTTGATCTGAAACTTGACTTAACATAAACTTGGAATATTGCTTCTTTACTTAACATGAACTTGGACTTGGATTCTGACAATCAAATGATTTCGCCAGTCGTTTTATCAGAAATAGTGAACAATCAGAATGATTCCATCACGAGTATCTTAAAAACACGTACCCTAGTAATCAGAATGATTACACCAGGAGTACCTCATATTACTCTGACAATCAGAATGATTCCATCAAGAGTATCTTAAAAACACGTACCCTAGCAATCAGAATGATTACACCAGGAGTACCTCATATTACTCTGACAATCAGAATGATTCCATCAAGAGTATCTTAAAAACATGTACCCTAGCAATCAGAATGATTACACCAGGAGTACCTCATATTACTCTGACAATCAGAATGATTCCATCAAGAGTATCTTAAAAACACGTACCCTAGCAATCAGAATGATTACACCAGGAGTACCTCATATTACTCTGACAATCAGAATGATTCCATCAAGAGTATCTTAAAAACACGTACCCTAGCAATCAGAATGATTACACCAGGAGTACCTCATATTACTCTGACAATCAGAATGATTCCATCAAGAGTATCTTAAAAACACGTACCCTAGCAATCAGAATGATTACACCAGGAGTACGCTGGACATAGCTGACTTAAACATAACTTGAAAGACATGACTTACTTGAGATGGAAACACTTCGTAACATGACCGAACATGTAACAGATGGCATACTTGACGTGACATACTTGCAACAGTGAATATCATATGATATGACATACATGTAACATATGGCATACTTAACTTGGCATACTTATAACATACAACATTGCATGATAGAAAAGATTGTGTAACAGATAAATATTCATGAAAGAATAAATCATGCGTAACAGATAAACATGTAATGACATGGCATGACATGGCATATATGATAACATACATACATAAATTGTAGTTCTCTTACTCATCATACATACACAGTAAACTGATAGTAAGTTAAAAGCTAACTTACCTCGATCGTCGCGTTCTACGAGAATAAAGCGCGAAATACGAGGAACTGTAAGAGGTCATTCTAAAAGTTAGAAATTTAATTACTAACAATTAGAAACATGAAAACAAGCTAACTTAGAGTAAAATTATCATTTTTACCCTCTACATGTGGGAAAACGACCATTTTACCCCTAACTTAAGGATTTCACATCCTAACTCCAAAAATTTTCAAAATTTACATTCCTCATGTAAATTTTGTCCTAAACTCAAATATCAACTCAGAAAAATTTAAAACAAAACACAACTATGGAAAACACACTATGGCCGAAACATCCATAGGCCATTTCTCTTGATTTTTGTTGCAATTCCTTCCAACTTCAAAACTCATGCTTAAACCAAAATTTTGCAACAAACATCTTCCAATCCTAAGTTTAAAACCATACTTAAAACATTCATTTAGAAAAAGCTAATAATCACACCAAACTTTTTTGTAAAAAGATCCAAGCACTTGAATCACAAGATTTGACCTTAAATCAAAACATCTCCAAGAATTTCAAAAATCAAATCTTACTTCTAACATATTCATAACATCAACCAAAAACACTTGGAGTTTTTGGTTTTACACTTAGTCCAAAAACAGAAACTTTTTCCTCAACTAGTTTTGATAAATCTCTTGATCAATGGCTTAAGAATGTGAGATCTTCGAAATAAAGTATCACATAGTTTAATGATGTGTCTTAAATAGGATCCAACCATCAAACTTAAAATCACATGGCTAAAAATCAATAAACATGGATCTAATCCAAAAACATCAAATCTTAGGCCTAACCGAAATCCTCTTGCATAGAAAAATCATATCTTTGAAAATAATACTAAATATCTCCAAAATAACATCCTAACATGAAAATAAGAGACTTAGGATCATCATATAAAAATATCAAAGCCTTTAGAGTAAGATCAAACCTCGAAATATTCAAACTTTCTCCAAATAAAAACTGTTTTGCCACTTCCAGTTTTCAAGTTTCTAGATCTAAGAAAATCTATCATCAAAAGCTTTAGTCATGCAACAAAACCTCAATGAAAACTCTTAAAACACATTTAAGAACACTCCATAAAATTTTCGGACCAAGATATGTCCATTAGCTTGGTCAAAAACTCCAAAACATAACATACTCTCCAGATTCACGCCCAGAATGACCTTTCCATGGTTAAAAATACTTTTGACCGACCAAATGACCATGGAATGATACGAAAAATACATCTACGGAAACTAGACTCAAAGAGAAACAATTTTATGAAGGAGTCATCATGTGAAAATACTTACAAAGGGTTGAAAACTCCACGCAAAAAGACCCAGAAATCTCCCGAGAGAGCTCTTTTGGGTTTCTCTCTAAGAACGGGGTGAAGAAATGATTAAAGTGAAGTAAGTATGTCTTGCACACTCAAACTTCTATAGGGGGAATATTTGGACCTTAATGATCATTGAGTGGAGGTATACATGTGACATAAAGTGAAGGATAGTGGGGGGCAAAGGACAAAAGCTATGGGGCATGGTGCTTGATGGGGTGGGTTCCTCCATACTATTGAGTGCAGCTTGAGGCAATGAATGATCTGCCAAGTGGGGAAGGAAACTTCTCCAAGAAGCCTTGCCAAGGTGGCCAAATTCGTGGGCCTCAACCAAGTGGGCTTCAATTTGGGGTTTAAAGGAGGTTTGGTTAGGGTTTGAGATGCTATCAAGCCCAAATCCAATTTTTCTTGGCCCAATCAAATTTCCAAGGTTTAAAATGTTGGATAAAGATGTCATAATAAGAATTTGAGAAATTAATAGCATGTGGAAGTGATTTAATCAAGTGATTAAACACAATGCTAGAAATTGGATCAAAAGGGTTTGAAGGCCAACTTTAGGGTTTGGGGAAACCGTTTAGGGTTTCGGTTTCAACCAAGTTTTTGGGGTTTCAAATGGATTCCAACCATTTAGGGTTTCACTAGGGTTGAAACCCTCTTTGATCTGGCTCAATTTGGTTGATCAGATGAAAAAGGTTTTGCTTAGGTGGCATGATCTCACACCTTGATTTCCTTCACAAATCCATCTAATGGTTTCTCTTTGTGCCAAGTATCTAATACTATTCATTATGTGTGGTTAAGATCTTGCCAAGTGTCCAAATAAAACTTCTCTAACCTAATTTGGACATTCCAACTGTGATTTTGAAAACACTGCACTTAGTACGCTTATCGAGGTTACTATTCACTCCGAAAAAGCGCATAATAAATCACTTCTAACTACCTCAAACAATTAAAATCACATTTCTGGCATCATAGCGAGTGATAACACTGACTATGTTGATAGGCTACTAAAACCTTTGCGATTAGCCGATTCGTGAAAACTTATGGGGTTTTCAAGAGGTTTCTAATGTCTATAGAAATTCCACCATTGAATTTCTAGCGGGCTGTTACACATTCTTTAATGAGATTTATCCAATTCAAACTGAAACCCAAAGCTTTCATTATCGCAAAAAGAAAGTTAAGTTCCATATAGTCAAAAGCTTTTTCATATCTTAGCTTTAACGCCATCTAGTCTTTTTTCCCTTTATGGTGTTTTAGATGATGAAACATCTCTTGAGCTATTATGAAATTTTACTTTATATTATGACCAAGAACAAAGGCTGTTTGGAAAGGGGATATGATGTTTGGGAGAGATTTCTTCAAGTTGTTTGTAAGGATTTTTGTGATAACTTTGTATATGACATTAGTTAGACTTACGAGTCTGTAATGTTGAGGAGAGCTTGGGCTTGCAATTTTTGAAATGAGAGCTATGTGGGCATGATTTATCTATTTCAGTAGTTTTCCGCTTCTAAAGAAATTTTGTACCGCCGTACCACATCTATTTTGATGATATGCCAGTAATGTTTGTAAAAAATGGTTGTCATCCCATCTGGACCTGGAGTTTTATTGTTTAAGATTTACTTTAAGGCTCCATTGATGGGCCCCAAGGCGGACCAAGTCTTAAGGATCAATTGCAAGATTAAGAGTCACGAAGATCAAGGGAGTAATGCAAGAATTGGTGCAATTCAATTGGGATGAAGCTAGTAAGAGCTCAACACTCAGGATGGGCTTGAAAGAAGGAGAACCAGTTTTGATCCACTTGATCTAAGCTATGGAAGACTCACGACTTGGGCCTATTATTATTGAAGGCTATGGACTTATTTATTTCATTAAAATGACTTATTTTATTAGTCATAGGAATTAATCTAGAATAATTGGGCTTTTGAGATGTCCAGCCCACACGTCTTATTTCTATTGAACTAGGGTTTTTGGGAAGGCCTTGTATTTTGGCCAAGGGCTTATTTGGAAAGTTATTATTTTACAAACTAGGGTTTTAGAAGTCTTGGGCACTGTTCACGCCGTACCGGGCACATTCCGGGTTGGATGTTTTTCTAGCTCGAGAGCATACAGTACTCGCTGGAACTTATCTTTCACAATTTCCTCATTTAGGTAGTGTTTAATTGTTGGGAATTGTTTATTTAAACCACTTGTAGCCTCATTTGAGAAGGATAGACTATTATTCTGAATTTTAATTGTGAGTGAGTTTTCTCCTCTTGTTCTTAATTGAACTCTTGAACTTATCAAAGGTAAATCACAACCTTTGTGGCGTTCCTCCTTGTAATTTGGGTTCTTGAGACGGGATTTCAATCGGGTCTAGATTTTAATATAATCTAGGTTCTTGAAACGAGTTCCCAACGGGTCTAAATTCTCCATCCATAGACTTGAGTTTGGCTTTCCTGGGTTGTTTTTCCAATATTGTTGTTGGGTCTCAAAGCGAGTCGATTGGGGTTCACATCATTTGGTATTCAGAGCAAGGTTTCCAATCAGGTCTGATTCTATCTTTTATTTATTGCATCATAAATTCTAGGGCTCCAATGTTCTAGGGTTGCCAAAAAAAAAAACACAGAAATTCATTTTTTTTTCTTGGGCTGCAAAAATTTGCACCATCTAGGGTTTCATTGATTCCCTTCTATTCCTTGTCAATTTTTATGTGTTTGAATTCAATTGTTTGCTTATCACAATTGAATATTTCTGTTCGTGGTTTTGAAACTTGACTTAACATGCACTTGATCTGAAACTTGACTTAACATAAACTTGGAATATTGCTTCTTTACTTAACATGAACTTGGACTTGGATTCTGACAATCAAATGATTTCGCCAGTTGTTTTATCAGAAATAGTGAACAATCAGAATGATTCCATCACGAGTATCTTAAAAACACGTACCCTAGCAATCAGAATGATTACACCAGGAGTACCTCATATTACTCTGACAATCAGAATGATTCCATCAAGAGTATCTTAAAAACACGTACCCTAGCAATCAGAATGATTACACCAGGAGTACCTCATATTACTCTGACAATCAGAATGATTCCATCAAGAGTATCTTAAAAACACGTACCCTAGCAATCAGAATGATTACACCAGGAGTACCTCATATTACTCTGACAATCAGAATGATTCGATCAAAAGTATATTAAAAACATGTACCCTAGCAATCAGAATGATTACACCAGGAGTACCTCATATTACTCTGACAATCAGAATGATTCAATCAAGAGTATCTTAAAAACACGTACCCTAGTAAATCAGAATGATTACACCAGGAGTACCTCATATTACTCTGACAATCAGAATAATTCCATCAAGAGTATCTTAAAAACACGTACCCTAGCAATCAGAATGATTACACCAGGAGTACGCTGGACATAGCTGACTTAAACATAACTTGAAAGACATGACTTACTTGAGATGGAAACACTTCGTAACATGACCGAACATGTAACAGATGGCATACTTGACGTGACATACTTGCAACAGTGAATATCATATGATATGACATACATGTAACATATGGCATACTTAACTTGGCATACTTATAACATACAACATTGCATGATAGAAAAGATTGTGTAACAGATAAATATTCATGAAAGAATAAATCATGCGTAACTGATAAACATATAATGACATGGCATGACATGGCATATATGATAACATACATACATAAATTGTAGTTCTCTTACTCATCATACATACACAGTAAACTGATAGTAAGTTAAAAGCTAACTTACCTCGATCGTCGCGTTCTACGAGAATAAAGTGTGAAATACAAGGAACTGTAAGAGGTCATTCTAAAAGTTAGAAATTTAATTACTAACAATTAGAAACATGAAAACAAGCTAACTTAGAGAAAAATTATCATTTTTACCCTCTACATGTGGGAAAACGACCATTTTACCCCTAACTTAAGGATTTCACATCCTAACTCCAAAAATTTTCAAAATTTACATTCTTCATGTAAATTTTGTCCTAAACGCAAATATCAATTCAGAAAAATTTAAAACAAAATACAACTATGGAAAACACACTATGGCCGAAACATCCATAGGCCATTTCTCTTGATTTTTGTTGCAATTCCTTCCAACTTCAAAACTCATGCTTAAACCAAAATTTTGCAACAAAAATCTTCCAATCCTAAGTTTAAAACCATACTTAAAACATTCATTTAGAAAAAGCTAATAATCACACCAAACTTTTTTGTAAAAAGATCCAAGCTTGAATCACAAGATTTGACCTTAAATCAAAACATCTCCAAGAATTTCAAAAATCAAATCTTACTTCTAACATATTCATAACATCAACCAAAAACACTTGGAGTTTTTGGTTTTACACTTAGTCCAAAAACAGAAACTTTTTCCTCAACTAGTTTTGATAAATCTCTTGATCAATGGCTTAAGAATGTGAGATCTTCGAAATAAAGTATCACATAGTTTAATGATGTGTCTTAAATAGGATCCAACCATCAAACTTAAAATCACATGGCTAAAAATCAATAAACATGGATTCTAATCCAAAAACATCAAATCTTAGGCCTAACCGAAATCCTCTTGCATAGAAAAATCATGTCTTTGAAAATAATACTAAATATCTCCAAAATAACATCCTAACATGAAAATAAGAGACTTAGGATTATCATATAAAAATATCAAAGCCTTTAGAGTAAGATCAAACCCTTAAATATTCAAACTTTCTCCAAATAAAAACTGTTTTGCCACTTCCAGTTTTCAAGTTTCTAGATCTAAGAAAATCTATCATCAAAAGCTTTAGTCATGCAACAAAACCTCAATGAAAACTCTTTAAAAAATTTTAAGAACACTCCATAAAATTTTCGGACCAAGATATGTCCATTAGCTTGGTCAAAAACTCCAAAACATAACATACTCTCCAGATTCACGCCCAGAATGACCTTTCCATGGTTAAAAATACTTTTGACCGACCAAATGACCATGGAATATACGAAAAATACATCTACGGAAACTAGACTCAAAGAGAAACAAATTTTATGAAGGAGTCATCATGTGAAAATACTTACAAAGGGTTGAAAAGCTCCACGCAAAAAGACCCAGAAATCTACCCGAGAGAGCTCTTTTGGGTTTCTCTCTAAGAACGGGGTGAAGAAATGATTAAAGTGAAGTAAGTATGTCTTGCACAACTCAATACTTCTATAGGGGGAATATTTGGACCTTAATGATCATTGAGTGGAGGTATACATGTGACATAAAGTGAAGGATAGTGGGGGGCAAAGGACAAAAGCTATGGGGCATGGTGCTTGATGGGGTGGGTTCCTCCATACTATTGAGTGCAGCTTGAGGCAATGAATGATCTGCCAAGTGGGGAAGGAAACTTCTCCAAGAAGCCTTGCCAAGGTGGCCAAATTCGTGGGCCTCAACCAAGTGGGCTTCAATTTGGGGTTTAAAGGAGGTTTGGTTAGGGTTTGAGATGCTATCAAGCCCAAATCCAATTTTTCTTGGCCCAATCAAATTTCCAAGGTTTAAAATGTTGGATAAAGATGTCATAATAAGAATTTGAGAAATTAATAGCATGTGGAAGTGATTTAATCAAGTGATTAAACACAATGCTAGAAATTGGATCAAAAGGGTTTGAAGGCCAACTTTAGGATTTGGGGAAACCGTTTAGGGTTTCGGTTTCAACCAAGTTTTTGGGGTTTCAAATGGATTCCAACCATTTAGGGTTTCACTAGGGTTGAAACCCTCTTTGATCTGGCTCAATTTGGTTGATAAGATGAAAAAGGTTTTGCTTAGGTGGCATGATCTCACACCTTGATTTCCTTCACAAATCCATCTAATGGTTTCTCTTTGTGCCAAGTATCTAATACTATTCATTATGTGTGGTTAAGATCTTGCTAAGTGTCTAAATAAAACTTCTCTAACCTAATTTGGACATTCCATACTGTGATTTTGAAAACACTGCACTTAGTACGCTTATCGAGGTTACTATTCACTCCGAAAAAGCGCATAATAAATCACTTCTAACTACCTCAAACAATTAAAATCACATTTCTGGCATCATAGCGAGTGATAACACTGACTATGTTGATAGGCTACTAAAACCTTTGCGATTAGCCGATTCGTGAAAACTTATGGGGTTTTCAAGAGGTTTCTAATGTTTATAGAAATTCCACCATTGAATTTCTAGCGGGCTGTTACACATTCTTTAATGAGATTTATCCAATTCAAACTGAAACCCAAAGCTTTCATTATCGCAAAAAGAAAGTTAAGTTCCATATAGTCAAAAGCTTTTTCATATCTTAGCTTTAACGCCATCTAGTCTTTTTTCCCTTTATGGTGTTTTAGATGATGAAACATCTCTTGAGCTATTATGAAATTTTACTTTATATTATGACCAAGAACAAAGGCTGTTTGGAAAGGGGATATGATGTTTGGGAGAGATTTCTTCAAGTTGTTTGTAAGGATTTTTGTGATAACTTTGTATATGACATTAGTTAGACTTACGAGTCTGTAATGTTGAGGAGAGCTTGGGCTTGCAATTTTTGAAATGAGAGCTATGTGGGCATGATTTATCTATTTCAGTAGTTTTCCGCTTCTAAAGAAATTTTGTACCGCCGTACCACATCTATTTTGATGATATGCCAGTAATGTTTGTAAAAAATGGTTGTCATCCCATCTGGACCTGGAGTTTTATTGTTTAAGATTTACTTTAAGGCTCCATTGATGGGCCCCAAGGCTGACCAAGTCTTAAGGATCAATTGCAAGATTAAGAGTCACGAAGATCAAGGGAGTAATGCAAGAATTGGTGCAATTCAATTGGGATGAAGCTAATAAGAGCTCAACACTCAGGATGGGCTTGAAAGAAGGAGAATCAGTTTTGATCCACTTGATCTAAGTTATGGAAGACTCAACTTGGGCCTATTATTATTGAAGGCTATGGACTTATTTATTTCATTAAAATGACTTATTTTATTAGTCATAGGAATTAATCTAGAATAATTGGGCTTTTGAGATGTCCAGCCCACACGTCTTATTTCTATTGAACTAGGGTTTTTGGGAAAGTCTTGTATTTTGGCCAAGGGCTTATTTGGAAAGTTATTATTTTAGAAACTAGGGTTTTAGAAGTTACTGTAGCGAGGCACTGTTCACGCTACAGTACCGCGGCACTATTCCTCTAGGGTTTTGGGAATTGTTTATTTAAACCACTTGTAGCCTCATTTGAGAATGTAGACTATTATTCTGAATTTTAATTGTGAGTGAGTTTTCTCCTCTTGTTCTTAATTGAACTCTTGAACTTATCAAAAGTAAATCACAACCTTTGTGGCGTTCCTTCTTGTAATTTGGGTTCTTGAGACGGGATTTCAATGGGTCTAGATTTTAATATAATCTAGGTTCTTGAAACGAGTTCCCAACGGGTCTAAATTCTTCATCCATAGACTTGAGTTTGGCTTTCCTGGGTTGTTTGTTCAATATTGTTGTTGGGTTTCAAAGTGAGTCGATTGGGGTTCACATCATTTGGTATTCAGAGCAAGGTTTCCAATCAGGTCTAATTCTATCTTTTATTTATTGCATCATAAATTTTAGAGCTCCAATATTCTAGGGTTGCCAAAAATAAAAAAACACAGAAATTCATTTTTTTTTCTTGGGCTGCAAAAATTTGCACCATCTAGGGTTTCATTGATTCCCTTTTATTCCTTGTCAATTTTTATGTGTTTGAATTCAATTGTTTGCTTATCACAATTGAATATTTCTGTTCGTGGTTAAATTGTTGAGAAAAGAAAAGAAAGGAAAGGAAAAGAAAAGAAAAAAAATTGAAAAAAAAAATTCGAATTTTGATTTTTATAGATTGAGCCTTTATCTTAAAAGGGGCTGAATACATCTTTCTAGTTGGTATCTTATTTCATAATTACTCTTCCATTCATATAATTTCCGTGATTCTCGTGTCGTTTCTTTCCTTCCGTCTTTATCTTGTTCTTGTTTCTTGGATCTATTTGCTAGTTGGGATTAAACAAGGTTACCTTGTCTTGATTGAGTTCAATTAGTTCTGAAAGAACTTGGTTGGGAAAACTAAAGGTAAAAGGCAAGAGAGTGTGAGATCATTATCGGGAAAAAGCCAATTAAGAGTGAAACACGAGTGAAGTGCCATATTTGAGTGTAGACACGTAAGGGAGCATGTGAGGTATTTTTTCCTCTAACATTCTTTTTTATGCAGATCATATAATGTCTCATAAAAATGACTCATCACCAAAGGAGACGGTAGATAACTCATTTTTTGTGTTGCAGTCCATGCAACAAAAGTTTGAAAGGTTAAATTTGAAGTTGGGAGAAATGAGAGATATGATGGATCAACAAGGTGTAGTGATTAGAAATCTACAAAGTGTGAGAGATAAGAGGAGACGTGAGCCTAGTATTGAGAATGGGTACGATAAGAATGGAGAGTATGGCGAGTCACTTATTGTTAGGCGTGCTCCCAATACAGAAATTAAGATGGATGATATAGAGCAGCAAAGAGAGAACATTTTCCATACTAGATGCCACATCAATAGCAAGGTATGTAGTATGATAATTGATGGAGGGAGTTGTACTAATGTGGTTAGCACTACTTTAGTTGAGAAATTGAATTTACCTACCTTGAAACACTCTAGACCATACAAGTTGTAATGGTTGAATGATTGTGGGGAGGTTAGGGTAAATAAGCAAGTGCTAGTATCTTTTTCAATTAGGAAGTACAAGGATGAGGTCTTTTGTGATGTAGTGCCTATGCATTGTGGTCATATTTTGTTGGGGAGGCCGTGGCAGTGTGATAGGAGAGCGATCTATGATGGGTTCAGAAACATGTACTATTTTGAAAAGGATGGAAAAACAATCAAACTTGCTCCTTTAACTCCAACACAGGTCCATGAGGACCAACTGAAGTTGAAAAGTGAGGTTGATCAAAAAAGAAAGAGAGAAAGTGAGATTGATCAGAAAAGAAAGAGTGAGAATGAGATTGAGGAAGAAAAAAAATAATGAGACCAAAAATGAGAGAGAGAGAGAGGAAAATGGGAGAGAAAAAAATGAGTGTGAGGCTGAAACCTCAAGAAAAAGAGAGAATGAGTTGAAAAACAATTGTGAGGCTGAGAATTCAAAAAAAGATGTCGAAAAAGAGAGTGAAAGAAAAGAGAGTGGAAAGCAAAAAGAGATTGAAAGAAATGAGGGTGAGGTTGAAACCTCAAGAAAAAAAGAGAGTGAAAAGAAAGAGGAGAGTGAAGAAAGTGAAAGAAAAACAAAGAGAGAATTGAGTTTTTATGCTAAGGCAAGTTTTAATACTAACCTTGACGTACCTTTGCCTAGTATTGTTGTTTCTTTGTTGCAGGGATATAAGGTCGTTATTCCTAGCAGTGTGTTTAGTGGATTGCCACCTATTAGAGAGATAGAGCAATACATTGATTTTGTGCCAGGTGCGATAATCCCTTCCCGACCTTTCTTTGAAGAACATGAGTCCTTGATACACTTGAAAGGACAAGGTAAGTTGACTAGAATGCATGCCAAGTGCGAGGAATGTATTGAAATTTCTCCTCTTGTAATCAAGTACACACATGGTAAGGAAACTTTTGTGGCTTGTGCATTAGCAAGAAGGTATGATCATATTGTTATTTTAGATGCAAAGTTATTGAGATTTGAATATGACAAGAAATTACATACTAATGATGATTACTTTTCCAGTGTGTATGGAGTACGTGAGAAAGCGTCGTTTTCTCATTTATATAGACTAGGTTGGTACTTGTTTAGAGAGAAAAGACTTTTTGTGCCTACTAGTCTTATGCGTGAGTTGCTTGTGCACAGATGTGGTTTGTTGGGACATTTTGATATAAAGAGGACTTTAGACGTGTTGCATGACCATTGGTGGGAGTACTACTTGCCATTCATTAAGTTTGCATATAGTTGGAGTGGTCACTTTAGTATAAAGAATATTTTAGGCATATTGCATGAACATTGGTGGGAGTATTGTTTCCCATTCATTGAGTTTGCATATAGTTGGAGTGGTCACTTTGGCATAAACATGAGTTTAGGGGTATTGCATGAATACCTTTGGGCGTATCATTTGCCAATTATTGATGTGTTGTTTGAACATTTGTGGCAGTATCATTTGTCTTTCACTAACTGGTTATATGAACGTTGGTGGGAATATTATTTGCCATTTGTTGAGGTTGCATATAATCAGAGTTGTCATTTTGGTGCAAGGAAGACTTTAGATGTGATTAATGAATGTTTATGGGAGTATCATTTGCCTTTCATTGACTTGTTGCATGAACGTTTGTGGGAGTATCATTTACCTTTCGTTGACTTGTTGCATGAACGTTTGTTGGAGTATCGTTTGCCCTTGTTAGAGTATCGTTTGCCCTTGTTAGAGTTTGCATGTAATAGGACCATGCATTCAACAATTTTTTATTCTCCTATTGAAATTGCAAATGGTTTTAATCTACTTACTCCTATAGCATTGATGTTTTGTCTTGTTGATGGCAGGAGTTGCTTGGATAGACCTTTTTTCATTCTTGAAAAAGTTAATGCTAATTCATATCTAGTGGATCTTCCAGGTAAGTATCATGTATTAGCTATTTTCAATGTTACTGATCTTTTTCCGTTTGATCTAGGTGGAGATTCGAGGTCGAATCCTTTTGAGGAGAGAGGGAATGATGGGCCCCAAGGCGGACCAAGTCTTAAGGATCAATTGCAAGATTAAGAGCTACGAAGATCAAGGGAGTAATGCAAGAATTGGTACAATTCAATTGGGATGAAACTAGTAAGAGCTCAACACTCAGGATGGGCTTGAAAGAAGGAGAACCAGTTTTGATCCACTTGATCTAAGCTATGGAAGACTCGACTTGGGCCTATTATTATTGAAGGCTATGGACTTATTTATTTCATTAAAATGACTTATTTTATTAGTCATAGGAATTAATCTAGAATAATTGGGCTTTTGAGATGTCCAGCCCACACATCTTATTTCTATTGAACTAGGGTTTTTGGGAAGATCTTGTATTTTGGCCAAGGGCTTATTTGGAAAGTTATTATTTTACAAATTAGGGTTTTAGAAGTTACTGTAGCGCGGCACTGTTCACGCTACAGTACCGCGGCACTATTCCTCTAGGGTTTTGGGAATTGTTTATTTAAACCACTTGTAGCCTCATTTGAGAAGGTAGACTATTATTCTGAATTTTAATTGTTTAATTATGCAAATGATGTGAACCCCAATCGACTCGCTTTGAGACCCAACAACAATATTGGACAAACAACCCAGGAAAGCCAAACTCAAGTCTATGGATGAAGAATTTAGACCCGTTGGGAACTCGTTTCAAGAACCTAAATTATATTAAAATCTAGACCCGTTGAAATCCCGTCTCAAGAACCCAAATTACAAGAAGGAACGCTACAAAGGTTGTGATTTACCTTTGATAAGTTCAAGAGTTCAATTAAGAACAAGAGGAGAAAACTCACTCACAATTAAAATTCAGAATAATAACTTCTAAAACCCTAGTTTCTAAAATAATAACTTTCCAAATAAGCCCTTGGCCAAAATACAAGACCTTCCCAAAAACCCTAGTTCAATAGAAATAAGACGTGTGGGCTGGACATCTCAAAAGCCCAATTATTCTAGATTAATTCCTATGACTAATAAAATAAGTCATTTTAATGAAATAAATAAGTCCATAGCCTTCAATAATAATAGGCCCAAGTCGAGTCTTCCATAGCTTAGATCAAGTGGATCAAAACTGGTTCTCCTTCTTTCAAGCTCATCCTGAGTGTGGAGCTCTTACTAGCTTCATCCCAATTGAATTGCACCAATTCTTGCATTACTCCCTTGATCTTCGTGGCTCTTAATCTTGCAATTGATCCTTAAGACTTGGTCCGCCTTGGGGCCCATCATCCATGAATTTCAGTTTCTGAAGGCAAAGCTGTTAGATATTCATTTTCTTCGTTTGAAATCTGACTTTCAAAAAGATTTTGAAGTTGCTTCGAGAAGTTTGGATTCGTGGAAGTGTAGGTGGAGACAAAGTAAATTATGAAAGTAGATTCAATAATAAAATGATCCGTAGTCCAAATACCTAGACTTATCTTGATCGACTCTATCCCATTTCTTCTGTGATGGATGGTAGTTGACAAATGATAGAATTTTGTGTTCAAGTCCGTTGTGGTGAGCCAATTGATTCTTGACTTTTGCCTTCATAGAATTTCTTTGTTCTTTTGTTGCTCTTGGATTTTGAGATGAAGAAATTTTTCTCTTTGGAAACTCCATTGATTCGGGAGGTTGCTCTGAAGGTTGCTAACCTCTATTTCAAGTTGCTGAATATTTGTTTGGATTCTCCCAAAGTGACTTTTGTTTCAAAGTTTGAGAGCCTTTTTTGTTTCTTTGATTTTGTTGCAGAGGATAAAAGCTGGATTCCCATAGAATTGATAATGCCAAGCCTCTTGAATTATAACATTATTGAGAGGTTCTCTAATCCAGAATTCCTCAAATTTGAAGGATGAGAGATTCTTACTTGTCTTCATAGTATTTAGTAACAGAGGATTATGATCTGAAGCCGCAGAAACTATGTGCTGGATAGTGGCATCCGGGAAGAGTAGGCGCCATTGTGCATTTGTTATTCCGCGATCCAACTGTTATCTAATCATTGCTCTCCCTATCATGTTATTTGTCCAAGTGAAAGAGGACCCCGAGAAGCCAATATCAATTAAACCATAAGGATCCATTAGATTTTGCAAACCACCTATGGAAGTTGATGAGACTGGCCTTCCTCCATACTTATCTTGCTAGCTTAATAAGTCATTGAAATCCCCTATACAGAGATAAGGTCCTATAAATGAGCTATGAATTGAGCTCAAATGATTCCAAAATGCTTTAAATTTCCATTAGGCTAGAGCATAAACAAAAGAGGCTAGCCAAGGATGATTAGGAGGATCAGAGTAAACCAAAATAAAAATAGCATTTACATTACTATGAACCGGTTCAATATCAACACTCGTTCTCTGACTCACTGAAAAATGAATAGCACAAAGGTTATCCAAAGTGCAAGAGAATGTCGTGTAATAATTAGAAATAAAATTTCTAGATCTTCTTCTCAGGGAAAGTTGGTTAAATTCAAACTTGTATAAAATGGTAAAAAGTTCCAAAACAAAAGTAGTGGTATGTACAATAAATGGAAGAGTGCAACGGAAATAAAAATGACACTAGTTATTAACTAGATTCATACTTTTGAATTTTTTTGAGTGTCGAAATGGAACGTAAAAGACTAACAAATTGAAATTAATAATTAAAAATTCAACTACGCTAAATTTTAATTAATCTAAAAATTAAATAATAAACTAAAATTAATATAAAATGTAATTGTAATGCATATTTAATGGAAGTTTAAAGAAACAGAAAAAATAACTGACATAAAATAAAATAAATAGCAAATAAAATACCCAAACTTTTAATCCAATAATATCAAGAATACTCCATAAACTTCAAATTGAAATTAAATAAAAAGTATGGAATGAAAAGATCAAGCCAAATGAACGGAGATGGAGATTGAAAGCAGTGGATGAGGCTGAACTGTAGTATCCATTGGACCCCTTAAGGAGTTCTTCAATGGCGTTGTAGTTCCTCTTCTACCAATAAATAATTCCATGTGACGTTGAATGGAAGCCCCCAAGAGAAAAATTGGTGCGGCTGAAAAATGCTCCAAAGAAAATATAAGTGCTGCGACGTGAATTAAAGACTCAAGAGAAAGAAAATTCTGCGCTGAAAATGCCCCCAAAAGATCCTCTTGTGTGCGGCGGAGTTCAAAGTTCCCAATGAAAATAATATGTTCCATGTATCCCCTAGGTCCAACTTTTTCAATAGAAAGATAAGTGAGATGTGTCTTTTGAAGTCCCAAAAATCATCCTTTTTAGACTTTTGCTTTTTGACTTTTCTTTTTTCCAATTTTTATATTCATTGGACCTTAAAATAAAAGGAAATAAATAAATAAAATAAAATAAAATAAAAAGAACAGAATATCAAAATTGTATTATGCATGTAAAAAAATATTACTTAATTAAAATCACAAGTTATAAAATTAAGTATAAAATCATGCTACTAACCAATTTAAATTATAACTTAGATTTATGCATCTTAACAATTTTTTCATCTAAAAATAATAATAACGTAATAAACTAAATAAAGTATATTGGTTCTAAATGTATAAAATATGTAATATTTCAGCTCAATCAGTCTCCATAATAACAAAAGGTCTCCTTTTTTCCCCAAGGCTGGAATGTTTACAAAATGCTGGAAACCTAGTCTATTTACAATAGTAGTGGTGCTATTATTAGCTGCCAAGGTTTTCGACAAAAAGATAATATCCAGATTAAACTTATTTATAAAGGCCCTATGACTTTTTGATTGCTTTGGGGCAGGCTAAACCCCTGCAATTCCATACCAAAGACTTCATGGATTAACTAAAGGTATGGTTGAGCCTGCCTCATCAGCTTTCTTAACAGATTGTAATGCCTTTGGTGAGATCCTACCATAGGGATTTGATCTCGCTCCTTCTTTACTTTTTTTAGTTTTCCCTGATGACTTTGATTTTATAGATAGAAGCATGGTTTCTGCTTCCTTTTCCTCATTCCCTATTTCTTTGATTTTAATTCTTGATTATGGGTTCCCCAACTTCATATATTTTTTGCACTTTTGATCTCTGAGAATTAGGATCACTGGAACTAGAAAGTTCCAATCTTTTTTGTGAGGCTTCCATCTCAGATAAGGGGATTATTTTTACTAGACCTTTAGAAGAGGAGTGGGGTAAGTCGTTGTCTATAGAGCCATTTGAAAGAGGGGTTCTATTCTTTGCCATATAACAAGCTGTTGACCCACGTTTCTTTAGCTTCTTTGAAATAGATTTGGAACTAGATACTGGATCTATTTGAGAAATCAACTGGACTGGATGATAAATGATAGAAGACACATAATTTAATACCTTGGGCTTTACATTTAGAGGGGCATGAGCATTGTATGAAGGACCGGAATTCCTTTGAAGTCGAATGGCCTTGCTGTCTAAATGGGACTGGAAAACATCTGGCCCTTGGATGCCCTTCATTTTCTAACCACGGTCCTAAATAGAGTTGCTCCACCTCTGGGCCTTGAGTTCCCTTTAATTCCTCCCATGGGCCCGATAGGTTTGGTCCAGCTGCATGTTTCAGAGTAACCTTATCTTCAACTAACGAGAGTGCACTTGGTTTAGTTTGCATAAACAATTCTGTTTGTTTCAATCACTGAGAGACCCATTCCTCAATCTCTATAGATTGTTCCGCCCCTTTTGTACTACTTTGACTGGTCTGCTGTACAAAAAACTGAGATGGAAGTGAGGCTTGAGTGATTGATGGGAGTTTGGTAGATGCAGGAGCAATAACTTTCGAGTTTGATGAGGGGCTTCCGGTTGGTGAGGATGTAATAACTTTCAATTTCATATGGTTACTGTAGCCAATAGTAGATGGTATCTTCTTCCCCATTGGATTTGAAAAGGAGAGGTTGTCTTGAGCGCCACCGCCTAGAATGAATAAATCATGTCAGAAACCTTTGAATGGAATAGAGACCCTGGGTCTGTCCGACTGCTAGTAAGTGAATTGATTATTTTCAATGTTGCTGATTGCTTGTTTCTAGGAACTATAGTGAAAATCAATTGAGACTGGACTTGAAATTAGTTCATTGGGGGGTTTTTTACTCTGATTGGTCGCATGAGTTTATTTTTTTCCTGAGAAAGATCCTTGCTATTCTCATGCGCCTCTCACAAATGAGTTTCCTTTAACCGAGAAGCTGCTATCTTCGGCCACCTCTTTGCCTTTCCCAATCGGGACTTCTGCTAGTGGGTCATTACTTATGTCCAAAGGAGAGGGCAAATGCAGAGTTAGAGTTGAAAGACCACTTACCCTATTTTCTGTTTACTCATCACTAAAAAGTGGAGTTTCTTGACACATATCTTCCTCTACCCATTGAGTGATTGGAAGTCTGGGGACCTTTACTTGACCACGATGCATTGGATTAACAGTCATGAAAATAGGGGATTCTGCACATAGCCATGATCCAAATGGCATTTGTTATGGGGTAGAGTTTAGGAAATTGTAGAAAATTTGTGAGTGGCCAATCCTACCACATGCATAACAAAAGTCTGATAATCGTTCGTATTTGAATGAAACCCAGGTGTTAAAATTGAAGTCCCTTGGTTCCCAAAGACCTTGTTTCAAAGATTTTGTGATATCGATCTCCACTTTAATCCTTATAAATTTCTTGCAAGCCAAACCAAATGAAGGGTCCACATCCACTCCAAGAAAAGTACCTAGAGCAATCCTTATCTTGGAAGTAATTTTTTCGATCATGTGGTTTCTAGTTAGGCTATGGATTTGGACATGAAAAGGTGATGTAGTTAGACTAATATCTTTCCATGTAGATTTTGCAAGGCAGTTTTTTTAAGATGAGGATATGTCCTTTGAAATTCCAAGGGGTTTGATTCAAGATTCTCCTTTTGTCACCAGCATTTTGAAAAGTAAAGAGAAACAGATTGACATCTAGGTCTTCAATGTGGAACTTACTGAGGAAACTCCAAGTAGCTCTGAATGAGGCATGTAGAGAAATTCTATTTAGAGGGCGAGAAGCCACTATCCTTCCAATGAGTGCTGACTCAGGTTCCCCTTCTATTGGATCCTCTTCAGGGGTTAAGTTTAAACCTTCCCAAGAAAGAGCTTATGTCTGGTGGATTAAATCTTCCATATCCATGGCAAAATGAGAGATTAGAGTGGGAGAGTGCAGAATTTCACTATTGAGAGTTGCAGAGAGAACTCTGTTCTGGAGAGAAAGAGCGGGTTAACTTTTCTCGCATTCTCTTTTAACATTTTTTGCACTAGTTATGTCCTTGGATGAATTGCTCATCTTTTTCCACAATAATTTGAGTAATGATTTTTTCTATAAAGACTTGATAGAGTAGATCCAGGTTGAAGTGTTTGCCTTTTTCCACAATGATAGAACACTTGACTTTTTCTATAATGATAAACTTTTATGGTTGGCAAGAGCAGATCTTTTCCTTTTTAGTATTTGATTCAACTAGTATTAGTCAATTCAAGGTATTGACTCCCCCTTTCTATGAGCATCTTTTTGTCTATTTTTTTCCATAAAAAATTGGGTGGTAAGTTTAGGTTCCTCATGGTGCATAGAGAAGTACCTTTGTTTGTTATTCTGAGGTTAGCACTCCCAAAGTGAGAAGCATACCAGAAAAAAAAAATTGCCTCAATCCAAACTGTGGCTGATTTTGTGAGGATACAAGCTCAAAGAGGTATGGTTTGGTAAGTGAGAATTTTGAGATGAGAATTTTGAGTTTTAAGATGAAATACTAAAATATTATATTTTAATATTATTATTGTTTTGAGATTTAAAAAGTTAAGAAAAAGTTGAATTATTTATTATATTTTGTATGGGGATTTGAGAAAGTTGTAATGATGAGATGAAAATTTTGAATTTGAGATAAGAATTTTCTTGGGCCAAGCTTGCACCTTGCTCAATGTTGGTTCCATTAAATCAGTGAGAAAACAAGCAAATTAATTCAAATAAAAAAATTTATATATATATATATATATTAAAAACATTAATGCATATCATACACACCAATGGCTTTTCTTAAAAATGTAAACCTTAGTCCATCTAAAGGTTTTGTAAACAACTTAGCCAATTGATGTTCCGTAACCCCCTGCTCCAAGGACACAATTTTTGTCTCAACCAAGTCTCTAATAAAATGATGTCTAATATCTCTATGCTTGGTTCTTGAATGTTAAACTTGGTTTTTTGAGATACTAATTGCACTTGAATGATCACAATAAATTGTCATAGTATCTTGAAAAAAACCATAGTCTTCAAGCATCTTTTTCATCCAAAGAAGCTACGTACAACAACTTCCTGCAACTATATACTCGACTTTAGCAGTGGACAAAGAAATTGAATTTGCTTTTTACTCATCCATGCAACCAAATTTCCTCCTCTATAATAGCATCATCCATAGGTGCTTTTTCTGTCATCAACATTTTCAGCCCAATCAGCATCCAAATATCCAACTAGAGTTAAGTTAGAATCCTTAAAATACCAAATCCCATAGTCAAGGGTAGCACTTAGGTATTTAATGATTATTTTTATTGCTGTGAAATGTGATTTTTTAGGATTAGCTTGAAATCTAGCACATACACCAATACTAAAAGCAATATCAAGTCTACTTGATGTAATATAAAATAAACTTCCCATCATACTTCTATATAGTGTAGGATCAATATTCTTACATGTGGGATCCGTGCTAATTTTTATTGTAGTACTTATAGGAGTACGAGCATGACTCTTTCCTTTCATTCCAAACTTCTTAACAAGTTCTTTTGCATACTTAGATTATGAGATAAAAATTCATTCTTTTGTTTGTTTAATTTGAATGCCCAAAAAGAAATTCAGCTCACCAATCATACTCATTTCAAATTCAGATTTCATTTCGTTAGCAAATTCATGAGAAAGTGAGTCAAGAGTTACTCCAAACACAAGATCATCGACATATATTTAAGCAATAAGAAGTTGTTTACCAGTATTTCTTAAGAAAAGAGTTCTATCAGCTTGCCCTCTAGTGAAACCATGCTCAAGTAAATAAGCTGTCAACCTTTTATACCAAGTTCAGGGTGCTTGCTTTAATCCATAGAGTGTCTTTGTGATGCCCCAACTCCCACTTACGGAAATGCGTGAATCGTGACGTCGGGATGATGACAACACGAGTCACGCATCCCAACGATAAGTGCCAAGTGTGTACATACATGATGTGTACAACAAAAACGCATCAGGTAAATTAAATAAGTCGACTAAGTACCATAATTTTTAAATACAGATTTAAAATAAAAGCATTTCAAAATATATTACATTTATCCAGAGAATACTTAATAAAACCAATTACATGATCCAAAAGCAGAAATCAATCCCAACACACGAGAAAGCAACCTCAGGTTACTCCTACGATGGAGCCAAATCCTCAGGCTCTGCATCAACATCTACATCAAAATCTATAATACCATGAAACAGTACCGCATGTAAATAATAATCCAAATAGACCATGAGATGAAAATACATCCATGCAACAACAAATATGCTTGCACATCACGACATATGCATGTTACCCAAAATATCATTTTCTCTGAAAATGATTATTTTCTAACACACGCCAAAATCCTCATTTGGCCCCAAACCATTCCATTAAAAATAACATCCGTCATTTTCCCAGAAAATGACCCAACATAAAATCTAACATATTCATTAAATCATATATCACTATTTTTCCATAAAATTGCCTATTAACCAACTATCAACTCACTGTAGGTAGGAATCACATGCGGGATTCTACCAACATCCCTACCGCGTGCACCGTAGGCGGGAATCACAGGCAGGACTCTATCATCATCCTTACTTACCACCATCCCTAGAGTTCTTTTCCACACAAATGGTACCTTTCAGAGCATTGTAGGCTGGAATCATTGGCAGGACTCTACCATCATCTCTGTTTACCACCATCCCTACTGCGTGCATCATAGGTGAGAATCACAAGTGGAACTACCATCATCCATTCTTACCACTATCCCTACAACTCACACTATAGGTGAAAATCTTAGGCGGGACTACCACCATCCCTACTACATGCACCATAGGTAGGAATCACAGGCGGGATTCTACCACCTCGAGACAAGACCAATTCTCGAAATCTCCTATCTACTAGGATCGAAATCAACTATTGACCATATCGGTCGTGTCCATTCATGTTTTCCAGTCCGAACAAAAAGTCTTACACCTCTATTTGGAGAATTTTTCTCATGAATTACCAAGCAAGGTGCAATTAGACTGGAGGATATTTCCCATTAATTACTTGAGATGCATTGCAAGCAACTCCTTGCTGAGGATCTATGCACCTCCAAGATTAATTCGGATGCTATTCTTGGACAACCAGTGCCAATAAAAAATAAGTTGCGTATTTTATTAAAAGTTATATGATATATCAAACTATTTTATGTTTGTAATGCAATTTATTTTATAAATTTAGTTAATTATGTATTATGCAATATAACATTAATGTTACATCAATTTTCTAATTATTTTATAGATTATAGCCTATTGGTATGGTTATAAATGGAGTGAATTCACATTTTACTTGAAACATTAGCAAGTTAACTTTAGTTCATTAATTATAATTCGTATAAAGAATACATATCATAATGCAAGTTGATAGTATTTCTTTTTAATTAAGGAATCATTTCATTAACCTTAAACACAATATGACATTCATTGTATTAGATAAATGATAACTTATATTGTAATTTATAACTATTATTTATTATTTATAGTTCCAAATTATTATACTTTTCTAGTGTAATATATGTACAATAACTTATAAATTATAACTATATACCTATATAATATGCATTTATAAATATAAAATCTAACAATATATGCTATATTATATTCCTAATTTATATTTAATAATAGTATATAATACAACTATAACTTTTGACTTATTATGCTATGTATATATATGAAATGTTTTAGCTATTTCATTTATCTTATATATTATTTTTTTAATTTATGACTATAAGTTAATTTATTTTATAAAAAATTATATCCTAAGAATTTTTTAATTAAAACTATTTGGTTGAATAGTTAAAATATTTAGAATTTTTTACAAAATTTAAAATTTTTTAAATTAATCAAAAGATAATAATCATGTTTTTTTAAAAAAACAAAAACAAAAACAAAAACAAATTGAGTTTGAGCTCGACTCTTTCGATTTTCTTTAGTCGAGCTTGAGCTAAGTTTTAACAACATTAAGGTCCCATTTGGTTGTTAAATTCAATTGAGATCAACTCAGTTTAGTTTACTTTTAAACGGAGTCTAATATCTAAACACCAAACTCTCAAATTACTAAATTCATCTCAACTCAAGATCTCATTACGCATGGGACACACTACTATTTCAACTCAACATATCTTTACACATAAGAACCACAATATTTTTTAACTTTCCATAAATATCTCTAAATTCATCTTAATATTTAAATACATCTAAATTCATCTTAGTTGGGCCACACAAAACTCATTACACCATTGCAACTCATTACTATTCATAAAGAACTCAATTCATCTCAACTCAACTCATCATCCAAATACAGCCTAATGGTTAGCAAGCCAAGTTCAAACAAACATATTCAATTTTTATTCAAGTTCAAGCCGAGTTTGAATAAGTATATATGTTAATCAAGGTCAAGTACCTTGTTGGAATTTAGTTCAACTTGATTCTTTTGCAATCCTATTTACAACATTCAATTTTAGATCCAATAAAGAAGTTTATTTTTTGTTTTCTTAATTTTTATCCTACCTCGAGCTTTTATGATGTATCTGTAATACTTTGTTAGCTGTTTTATCAATTTGATAAGTTTTAAATGAGTATAATATTGATTTTTTACTTCAAGCCTTTGAATAGATCTTTAGTGACACGTGCATACTCATATAGATAGAGACTAAAAGAATTGACGTGCTTTTATATTAATTTTTTTTTGGCCTCCAACAAAAGATTCCTTATTCATGTTTGGTAGCGGGAAGTTTTACTAATTTATAAGAATATAGTTTGAGATGTATTTTGTACCATGCTTTCTAAACAAGATGGAATGAAAAGTTGTTTGGATAAAAACCTCCCAAATTACATGTGGAAAGCTGAATTTAAAAACCCAATAAAATTTTAAAAAGGAAAAATCAAATTCCTCAAAGAGTCAAAAAAGAAAAGTACAGTGGTCACCCCTAGCCGACCTAGAGCTGCCTGGGGCAACACAACTGTTACTGGATTGTACTGACTCAGATGCTACCTCGGCCGAAGGATTGATGCACCGACTTGGCCGACCCGGGTCGCGCCTTGGTTGTGAGGTTAACAAAAATTGGCAAAGCAAAACTCATGAACGTCTGCGCTTGCCTAAAATTGTGGCAAATGATTTTATTGAAAAAAGAAGTAAGAGATGAAAATGGTTTTTGTTGGATTGAAGGAATTAATTGTTTCTAGGCTCTAGTCTTTCCAAGAGTTGGACTCCGCCTTCAGTTATATTATTCATTTCATTATGCATGGCTGCTTATTTTGATTTGTAATTCAGATGTGCCCTCGAATGAGTTCAGAAAGAAGAGAAGGTGGTGGACCTTTGGCAATAAGAATTAGGGGATTTCTGGCTGGCATGCTTAAGCTACGGAACACCCTTTTGCCGTCCTTAACAATTGTTACTTGAAGAGCACTCATATTCCTTGGTTCAAAGACTTGCTCCAAATTCTAGTATTCTCTCAATAATCGTGTGCTTTATCATTTCATATGAAGAATATATAGATCATATTTTCTTCTTTGTCCGAATATTTCTACAATCATGGCTCTATGCATATGCATTTACGGCATCCCATATGCGTAGGCATTAGTACCGACCCAAACGCCATGTGGGAATATGGAAGCAGCTGAACTCATCTTAGTTGAGTTTAAATTTAAACCTAATCTAATATCTAAACACATAACTTTTAAATAATTACACATCACTCAACTCAAAATGTCTTTACATGTGAAACCCATAACTTTTTTCAACTTCATATAAATATATTTCCTCATCTTAACATTCAAACAGATCTAAAATTATCTTAGGTGGAATCCACAAAACTCACTTCACTATTTCAACTCACTACTATTTATAAAGAACTAAACTCATCTCAGCTCAACTCAACATTCAAACACAATCTTAAAGCTAATATTGTATAAGACCCCAAAAGAGTGAGGTACTTTTTAATATAAATTTCAAATTTAGATATATATATATATATATATATTTTTCCCCCAAAAAAAAAGAAACTGAGAGAAGGCTTAAAATAGAAGATGAATGTTGCAAATTTGTCGACTTCATATATATTATAGAGAAAAAAAAATCTCTTATTTCTTTCAAATGCAAAATATTTAAGAATGTGCTTCTTATATTAAACCAAAGTGTATGTTATGATTCTGGATGCAATGCAAAAGAACAAACAGAAATTGAAGGAAGAAATATAAAATGAGACAAACTGAGTGATACGATTGTATTGATATATTGGATTGTTGGAAGGAATCCTTCCTCCACAGTTGCCCGTGTTTACAAGAATTTTCTAGAATAATTCTTACAAACAACTCCCTCAAATACATATCAATGTTTTAAATTTCGTTCCGTTCTGGCTGGAATGGTCGGAATTTGCCGTTCCGATGTAGACTATCCAATTCCGTTTCGCTTCAAATTTCGGTCATTTCGGTCCCGTTTAGGCCATTCCGGTCAAATTTCGGTCATTTCGGCTGAAATTGAGCGTTTCGGTCTCCATTCCGTTTCGAACAGTTTTTGTAATTTTCTTATATTTAGATGACATTTTTATAAATTTAAAATCCAAATGGTATTTAATTCATTCTAAAATATAAAATATATTTATATAATTTTATTTTTTTATAATTTTAAATATGTCCCCTCATTTTCTATTTTTTAAGTATTATTATTTTTAATAATTTATCTATTCTTTAATTTTTTTTCTTTATTTTTGATTCTTAACTCAAGTTTGTGATTTTTTTCAATAGATATTCATTTTATAAATCTTCAATTCTTCTATATATATAACATATATATGATACACACTTACAAGTAAATATTTATTTTATTAGTTATTAGTTTATATATATATAAATATTTATATATAATATATAATTAATCCCGAAACGGTATACCAAAACGTACCAGTATCGAAATATTCCGTTCCAATGCCTCAACCGGAATGGTCTCCAAAACAGATTTCAAAAATTTGGTACATATACTATTAGGCATGTGAATCGAAACTAGCCTAAATGTCATAAGGCCCTGGGCCAACAAACAAAAGGCCGAAGGCAAATTCTGATATACCAACTACACAGACTAAATAACACTAACGACCCATAGAACATATTCCCAGCCCATCTACGAACACAGACTAGAATACTAAAAAAACTACATGACATGATCCCGTTAGCTTGGCCCATCATGGAAGTAATTCTTCAGTTGACTCAGGCTTGACCCAATT